>JANHZT010005493.1:54836-69413 GCA_032468215.1 Stegonotus admiraltiensis
ATTTATGTACCCATAACCTTAATCTTAACAAGGATATCGTACCAATGATATATATGCCAGGCAAAAACTTTTTGAATATGAAACTTGGCGTTAGTGGCAGGTGAAAATTAGCAAGCTCTGAAGTTCTCCCTACTGTGGCAAAAAAGACAAGATGAAATAAACATTAGTATCCAAGTATTTCCCTCACTTTCCTTGGAATTCTGAAGTACAACAGATCCTGAATGATTTGCAGGGCAATGTAGCAGACATACAGCCTGGGCTGTACAAACTGTCTCCTATGTGGATCTGCCACAGAATGCTTTGCCTGCAGAGAATAAGGTCTGTCAGTTATTTCTGAGCCAGATGCCATTTCTTTAGGTTTATTTATAGGGAAAGATAACATAACATTCATTCAGTACAGTATAGCAAAATACCAAGAGGGAAAAAGATGTGTTATTGATGTATTATACCCAGTCTAACCCCCTGGAAGATTTTTCAGCTGTGCCATTTCTCTAGATTTATTTGAATAGAAAATTGCCATGACATTCCTTCCTTTTTACAAAGAGTTTAATCGTCTAATGATTGAAATCTTAAGATTCTTATCATCCAAATAAGTATGGGTAGCATTGCTGTTGTCTAATGCTTCACTGGAATGTTTTCATCTTTTGGAACACAGAAAAATTGAATTTCACCTCAAATGATGTTATTGACCTGACTCTGAATTTAGTCAAACCACTTGTGCTGTAAAAATTTCATAGGGATTCCCCTCCCCCTCCCCACCATCACCAAAAGCAGGCTTAGAAGCATATAGAAGTATGCTTAGTCTGAAAATAACACAGGAGTAGGGCCTCTCCCATGTGACAAAAAGGTTAAAAAGGAGTTTATAGCCTTTAAGCTTTTATAGCTTTGAAGGTCAATATCAACATCTTAAATTATGCCAGTAAGTATTATCGGCCAGTACAAATCTTTCAGTATGAGAAGCATATGATTCCTGTGCGCTATACCAGATAGCACTCAAACACGGATAACTATTGAGAAACCTGACTAGTTCAGGAAGTATCACAGCTGGGGCACCTGTGCCATAAAGCACTAAAGCCACCATAGGTAAATTCACAGTGATAGCTGAGCACCCAGGAAAACTCATAAAATTAGAACTCAAGCTTTCCCTCCTAACCTCCTATTTCTCATTCCTAAGCCCGATTTCTTATTTATTTAATATAATGCTTGTATTTTATCTGATTTTAATTTCAATTTAATCTCCTCCTTTAACCTATTATCCAATTTGGCAATGTTTAGGGGTACTTATTAAATGCTAAGGTGCAATACATCTGGGTTTCATTACCATGCTGATGACATCCCATTCCCAATAGTTTCATGAAGATGTTGAACAATATGGAAGAGATAATGGACACCATCTGCCACAACCTTAGTCTCATAGCTCCAGATTCTAAGGGTAGCCTACTAGAAGGATTGAGATTTTATTAAAATAGTGTCATTAAAGTCAGTTTAGCCAGAAGATCCAGAAGGATATCATGGGTGCTCAATTGCAAAATCCATGACTGAACCATATTGTATATGTCACATAAACAATTGTGACATAAAGTGGCAGAACACAATGGAACTTTGTGGAATAAAAGAAATACTGGATATTTCTGGTAAAAAATTAAATTTTACATGGCTTGAAATATGAGTAAGCAACTGTGATTTGTGGAAAAAATATAAAACAAAAAATTGTCATAGGTTTTGGGGGGAGGGAGGACAAATGTTAAGCTTTATTATTAATAAAGCTCTTTAAAATATTTAAAGCTTAATATTGATAAAAAAATAATCAAGCCTTAATTTAAAACCAGAAATATGTATTATATGTCTTTGAGATTTTAAAAACATGGTAATTACTAATAGCTTGATTTAAGTTAGCTTGATTGGTGGAGGAAAAGATGTTTATTAAACCTGAATTATGTAATTACTCAAATGACAAAAATAATCTGTTGAATTTATATGCCATGCAACTCACAGTGACTTTATTAACAGTATTTTTAAAAACTTACCTTTGTTCTTCTCTTTTCCAACAGTCTTGAACAGGTCAAGCAGAAAGCAGTTAGAAATTTTTCCTCTTGTCAATGACGTACTCCAGATTGCCACCAGGAACAATAAATCAGGAATCTGGTCGCTGCCATTCAGCTGATTAGATGACTGATAGGGACCAAAATAGTTAGATTTCTACCATTAATAGCATAAGGAAAACAACAATCACTTTCCTTCTGGTCAGCTGATTATGCTGCTCGGTGGCCAGTGGTGAATTTGAGTAAGATTTCCTATACGGTATGAGGCCTGTATTATTTATATATGAGTAAACACTTAGGTCAGTGAGGGCGAACCTTTTCGGAACCACGTGCCCAAAAGGGAGCACTTCGCATGCGTGCTCATCAGGGCCGCAACCAGGAAGAGGAGCTGCCCGGGGGGCATGCGCACACCGGATAAGGTAATTTCTGTTTCCAGTGCGGGCACATGCACACCAGCAAGCAAGTCTTATGGTTACTGCCGCACATGTGCATGCAATGATCAGCTGGCCATCAGCTGGCCAACTCTCTTGTTTCCGGCACTGCTGACACGCACAAAGGCCAGCTGATCGTCATGTGCGCATGCACGCCAGAAACCAGGAAGAGGAACGGGCAGCGCTGCATGTGCCAGGCAACATGGCTCCATGTGCCACTTTGGGCACGCGTGCCATAGGTTCGCCATCACGGACTTAGGTCTTTACACAGTTCTATGGGTGAACTCCAAAATTTTCTTTCTTTCTCCAAAATTCTCCTCATAATCTGTAATCCCCTATAAGACATGACATTCCCTGAAACTTGGATTTTTCAGATCTCTCCATGGAACAAAGAGCCCACTTTTATTGTGTAGTCTCATTCACAAGAAAGGAAGAGACTATTGCACCGCAATTACATTTTTAAAGGTAAATATATTTGTTGCTCAAAGTTCTTAGCTTTATCTAGAAAGACCTTTACAAAGCAGCAAGTCCAGTTCAGTACACAATATAATAACTTGCATAGATTTGGGCTATAAAATAAATAAATTTGGTCTAGTGGTTAAAATTTAATATTCTCAAAATGTGACCAAAAAAATAGGATGGACTTATCCATATACTCTCCAAGAATCAAGAGTAACCCACAGGCATTAAGGGAAAAAAATAAAAGCAAATAAGATACTCTCTAATGATGTTTAAGATCAGAAACTAAGTTTTCCTGCATATCACATAGTTGCATATAGATAGATGTATGCTTGTGGAACATCGTTCTACCTAAAATATCATATGAAATACCTGATATATATGAACTACACTAGAATGAAAAAAATTAATTAGATTGATTTATTGTACTGAAATACATTTTGACTATTGTGCTTTCAGTTATGCTATTTAGATAGCATTTTCTGGAAACTTTTTGACATGATTAATTTATTTGTCACATTGTGGAGTAGAACTGGATTTTTCAACATAGCAAACTGTATGCTACTATGAAAGTATAATGCTGTGCTATTTAAGATATGAGACTAAAATTGTGCTTAGGTGTCAAAGTACAGTAAAAGAAATACATGTTCTCTTCAGTATGAATATTTCATGTCCATTATAATAAAACGACTGTCATTCTAATTTATGTTGTCTTGGCTCTACATTGAATTATTTAGGAAAGAGTCTCCTAATACTATAAGTGTTCAGAAATCTGCATGTGAACATTTGTGTTCTTTTTAATATTGGAGCATAACCTTTAGTTTTTACATGCCTTATGAAGCAAAAGAAGCTCAATTGTTGATTATATCCTTAATTTCTTTTGCCAATAGATATAGCAAGGATGTTTTTGCCTCTTCTGTATTTTGAATGATTGTGGGTAAAATTGTTATTTAAAAATTTTCTAGATTTTAAAATTAACAATTTAGACATTTGGTAAAAATAGAAACTATCTAGTAATGGGAATATCTGCATAACCTGAATATGAGAATCAGTTCTGATCTACCTTAAAAAGACTTTAACCACCCTCCTTTTTGAGGGTGTCTTTGACTCACTGTTGACTTCTGGCAACAGCCTGGACTAAGCTAAAATTTTCTTGGCAAGACTTTTCAGAAGTGGTTTGCCTCCTTTATAGGGCTGAGAAAGACCAACTGGGTTAAGGTCACCCAGCTGGGTTTGTACACAAGGTGGGACTAGAATTCCAGGTCTCCCAATTTTAGCCTGGTATCTTAACCACAACATCAACCTCTTTTAATCTTCATAGTAAATATTTACCTAAATGGATATGTATACCAAAAAATAATTATTTTAAGGTAGACGCTAGCTATTAGTACTTAAGAGAC
Source organism: Stegonotus admiraltiensis (assembly GCA_032468215.1). Taxonomy (NCBI): domain Eukaryota; kingdom Metazoa; phylum Chordata; class Lepidosauria; order Squamata; family Colubridae; genus Stegonotus; species Stegonotus admiraltiensis. The sequence goes on from JANHZT010005493.1 coordinate 59,169, forward strand.
ATTTGAAAAATGTACAGCTGACTGTTCTAGCAAGGGTCAGCTAAGTTACTAATTAACAGACTTATTACAGTCTTGACTACTTAATGGACAGATCACATGTTTCAACTATTTCACAGATTTTTTTTTTGTACCAACTGCTAATTTTGGAACAAAACATATATCACACATATTTGGGCTTGCAAAATTAAGTGTCATTTTCAGCCTTAATGGTAAATTCTACTATTTCTTCAGAAGTCAAAAGGATACTGTTTTACTGTTAATAGCACTTATTTTTATATGATGTTGTCAATTTGTATACCCTGAAAGGGATACTTATAATACGTTCTTTGGAATGTATTTAAATTTTAAAATATTTAAAGCGCTGCTTTAATTCCAATGAAGTCCTGCAGATTTTCTAATACAAAATTTATGGTTTCGTCCAATTGACTCTGACCATGGTTCTTATCAAAATGAAGTTGTTTTATATGACTTTATTATGAGATTTTCACTGCTTTGTTTAATGATAGCTCTGGATGTGTATTTCTAGGTACATTTGTCAAGATGTTATATTCTCCATAGTATCGATGGGAGAGGCCAGGATGGATTGTATGAGGCTCGTAGCTCTAAGGACTGAGTTGAAGTTCTGAGAACACACCTCCCTGGTAACATTCCTCATTTTTCAACTCAGTCTCAACTTATGGACGTGAATTCTTCAGCTCCATAGAGCCTTTGAACTGGGTTTGGACTTTTGGAATTCCCTGGAATTTCAAACTTATTTCTTCTGATTTTTCCTGGCCCTCTTGTGTTGGTACTGCTATTGCGGGGGCTCTCCGTGCAGCAGATCTGAGCTGGGGGTTGGCCACTTTGGCACCCCTCCACCAACTGCAGGAGACCTTGTCCTTTGGGGGTGTTATTTGGTGGCTGCTCTCTGTGTCGCAGATCATGGCTTGGCATTGGGACCGTGCCAGCCTCAATGAGCCTTGATGAGACTCCCTGGCGCAGCAAAACTGGCCTTTGGTGTGCTCGTCATTTCAGGAGCTGTGGCTTACTGAGCCTTTGAAGTTTGGCGCGTGGTGCCATCAGCTGTTCTGCAGAGCTCCCCGCAGCTGTGAGTGGAAGCTTGCAGCTATCAGGTCATGCCAGCCTCCATGAGCCTTGGTGTGACCCTCGGACAGTGGCAGATGGCAGTTTCTGGCGTTCCAGAACTCCAGAAGTGTGGCTGACTCACTCAGGAGGTTTGGTGCGCTGCGATCTTTTAACAGTGCCACTTACACCGTGCCAGCCTCAGGTAGCCTTGGTGTGGTGTCTATTGTGCTGCAGAGGGAGGCAGCGCTTTTTTGGCGCGCTTCCTGCTGCTGTAGGCCGGGGTCTCCATCCGGGGGAATTACAGGAACAGGATAGGCCTCCATTTCAGAGGCACTGGATTTCTGTGGCAATTAAGGAGGGAATTGCTGAAGGGCTCCAATAGTGACAGCAATTGCCCCAGCCACTGACGCACCCGGACTTGTATTTGGGCCCTTGAGGGCCACCAGGATCAGAAGCGAGCTATCAAGGGCCAGGCTCACCAGAATATTCTGCACATAGTCAGGACTCTTTATCAGAGGGTGGGATACAGGATGAAGGGGACTTCTCAGATTTCAAGCAAGATACCCTTGGCAGGCCAACCTTTAGGGACTTGTTTAACCCTGCTCTTTTTAAGCCTCTGCTCATCAAAGCGCGAGCCATGGCCCACCTCGGAAAGAACTCTGGTGTGCAAGAGCCTACCCCAGACTCCGGGGACCAGGAAGACTTCCTGTTCACAGAGCAGGCCATTGAGGCAGACACCATTCCAATTCCTAGAATGTTTCTGAAAATGATACGGTGGAAGTGGGCCTCACCTGCCACAGTCTCCTGGCCTAGTGGTCCAGAAAACATGCTTTATGGCATGGACTCTGACCTGCTACACTTAGTCTAGATCCTGAAGGTGGATACTCCTGTGGCTGCCTTGACATCCACATCTGTCCTTCCACCAGACGTGGAGGATGCCTTGAAGGTGGAGGAACGGAAGGAAGAGATGGCCCTTCGTAAGACTCATCAGGCAGACTCCTGGGCAATCTGGGCCTCCACCGCAGTGTCCTTTTCCACCAGGGCTTCAGCGCACTGGCTCAGACAGCTGCAGTCTCATATTCCACCAGAGGATATTAGGGCGCACCAGGATCTCTGCAGAGTACACCGCAGACACAACTTTGGCTTCCGCTGAATTCTCAGCAAGGGCCATGGGGTCTTCGGTGACAGCCCAGCATATGTTGTGGTTATGCCATTGGCACATGGACACAAAAAATAAGTGGAAGTTGGCTTCAGCCCCCTTTGAGGGGGACAGCCTCTTTGGGCAGTCTCTGGACCCGTTGCTTGTGGAGATCAGAGACAAACAGAAGGTCCTCCATTCACAAGGCAGATGCGGCTGATTCCCATTCTTCACCATACTTTAGGTGGCCCTCCTTTCGGCAGGGGGAAGTTGGGGCAAGCTTTCCACGACACCAATGGCCCTTCCTGTCCCGGTCAGGTTACCAGATTGATAGACCTGCCTTTGGGGGCAGGGGAAGACATCAGCCATAGAGTAGGCATTCCTTCCAGTGCAACAGTGCCATTTAAAAAAGGATCAGGGAAGGGGATTTCTTGGCTTCCATGGATCTAACGGAGGCCTACCTCCACGTCCCTATCTGTCCAAGTCACAGATAGTTCCTGAGGTTTTGTTATGCCAGATGCCACTTCCAATATGGGCCCTGCCATTCAGCCTGGCATTGGCCCCTCAAGCGTTCACCAAGCTCATGGAAGCTCTGGCAGCATACCTCAGGACAATCCCTATAAGGATTCTGTGTTAGCTGGATGATTTGCTTATCTAGGCGTCCTCCTGGCAGATGGCGGAAAGGGATCTGGCCACGATGATCTGGACCCTTCAGGATCACGGGTTTTCTGTGAACCTGGACAAGTGCCACCTGGTACCCTTGACAAGACTAGTACAATTAAGGGCAGTTATAGACACAAGGGCCGGCCAGGTTTTTCTTTCTCGGGAGCAACAGGAGAATCTCCAGACTTTGATCCACCGCATCCAGTGGGACAGGACGGTGGCATTGCTCCTGGGAAAGGTGATTTAATTGTCTGGCCATAGTTCCTTGGGCAAGGTTCCATGACCGACTACTCCAGTGGTTCCTTTTCCCCTACTAGAGGGTGGGCCACAGCTCTTCACCGACAAGGCTGTCAAGAAGGGCTGTTTTTACAAAGAGCTAGACAGACTGACAGTGACATCAGATGCCAGCCTCTTCAGCTGGGGGTCCCACTGCGGATCCCACTGGGGTAGCCAATGTGCAGGCAGACTGGTTGATCTAGGCCACTGTCGATCAATTGGAGTGGCGTCTACATCCCAGTCTGTTCACAGAACTCATGGACTGGTTCGGCCATCCGGTCCTGGATCTCTTTGCCTCTCTGATGAACTCTTACTTTCCCAGAGTCTTTGCAAGGTTCCCAGCACCGGGAGCAGAAGGGGTGGATGCGCTGAGATGTCCTTCCCCTTCCTCTGATCCCAGCAGTCATCAGGAAGGTGCTGTCGGAGAGAGCGGAGGTCCTGTTGGTAGCCTCCCATTGGGCCAGATGGCTATGGTTCGCTGACCTGGTCAGCCTGTCAGTCACCAGACCTGGATGATTCCCCCGGACAGGGTCTCCCTCAGCCAAGGGCCCATCCTCCATCCAGAGCTCAGTGGTTGCCGTTGGCCATTTGGCGGTTGAGCAGAGACTCCTAAAATGGGAGATGTTCTCCAACAGGGTCATACGGACAATCCAGGTGGCCAGGCTGCCTTCTACCACAGGCATTTACAATATGACTTGAAAGACCTTTGTAGACCGGTGTTCCAAAGGACACATGAACCCTACCTCAGTCTCAGTGGCGGATGTACTGGAATTTTTGCAGGAGGGCCTGGATAAGGGGTTATCTCTGAACACTTTACGACAACAGGTTGCAGCCCTGGCCTCAGTTTTGAACTTTGGGGACTGGTGCTCCCTAGCTCACCATCTGAGGGTGCAAGCCTTCCTTAGGGTGGCCTCCAACTTAAAGCCCCCGACAGTACACTGCTACCCCACCTGGGACTTGACGAGGGTATTACAGGCCCTTACCAAGGCAACATTTGAACCATTAAGAGAGGCTAGTCTATGTCTGCTCTCATGTAAGGTTGCTTTCCTTGTGGCCGTCATGTCTGCCAGATGGATTTCAGAGTTGGCGGCATTACTGGTGAGAAATGACCTCTGTTTTTCATACAAACAGGGTGGTCCTGTGGTTGGACCCTGCCTTTCGTCCAAAGGTCAACTCCTTGATTCACCGAGCACAGGAATTGATCTTGCCTGGTTTCTGCCCAGGGCCTCGGCACGCCTTGGAGCAGAAATGGCATACGCTGGGTGTTAATAGGGCCTTCTGTATTTACATCTCAAGGACCGCTTCCATCAGGAAGACTGAATCTCTGTTCATCTCCTTTCAGCCGTCTACCTTCCATGGTGGGTCGTTGGCTAAGGGCATGCATTGCCCATGCCTATGAGCTTCAAGCTCTCCTGGTGCCTCATGGGGTCACGGTGCTTTCAACCAGAAGCACTGCCACAACAGTGGCCTGGGCTACCCAGGCTTCTGTAGAAGAGATCTGTCGGGTGGCGACTTGGACGTCCCCATCGCCATTCACTCATCATTATATGGATGCTTCTGCTGATGCGGCCTTCGGCCTACGAGTGCTGCAGAGAGTGCATGAAGAGGCAGGGACTCCGGATCAGGGCAGTTCCCACCCATAGGACTGCCAAGCTTTGGTATGTCCCATCCTGGCCTCTCCCATTGATACTATGGAGAAGGGGCTTTGGTCTTACCTGACACGCCCTTTCTTGGGGTAATCGACGGGAGAGGCCAGTCCCACCCGGTTGGCTGCCTGGTCCGAATCCAGGGGGTGGGACTCTTCGTTTGTTTATTTCACCATTTGCTTCGTCTTCGTTGTCAAACTGAGGAATGTTACTAGGGAGGCGTGTCCTCAGAAATTCAACTCAGTCCATAGAGCTACTCTCGGCTCGCCTATCGTCCCCAGTCCGTGTGACGCAGAAAACACAATAGAACAGGCGTGGGATTCACTGTTTACTTGAAAATCTCAGTAGCACAGCAAGGAAGTACAAACAAGCCGGATGGTTGGGTCATAGTCAGCGCTGTGTGCAACCGCCAAGCAGCACAATTTACCCTTTAATCCAGCACGCAAACCACCATCCGGCAAATATAACCCCCCCCTTTGCTCAGCTTTTCAGCGATTCGTATTTTGTGCTGTCGCAGTGATGTCATCACTCAGCGCCAATCAGGAAATGACTGCAATCCCAGTGCTGCGCCTTAGGTGTCCATCCTGTCGGCTTCGTGGTCTGCTTCCCAGAGTTCCCTCCGAGTGCTCCCATAGCGTGTGATGCCCAGTGCTTCCCAGTCTCCCCATCGTGCAGGTGATGCCCTCGCCGGCTTCAGTCCCCCAGCCGCCTCCACTCCCCAGCCCCAGAATGGCAAGTCCCAGTAGGGCTCGACAGCTACGAGCCTAGAATAACCCATCCTGGCCTCTCCCATCGATTACTCTGAGAAAGGGCATGTCAGGTAAGACCAAAGCCCCTTTTAAGACATGATGGCTCAAGTAGTTCATTTTCTTTTCAACAACATTCTGGCTATCTGATATAAGTTCTAATTCTTTCTTAGGCATGGAACCCAGCTGGACAACATGAGACAGTCACTTCTCAGGTTATTGTGGGAAAAATAGGAGGCAGAAGTATTGAATTATACAAATAAAAAGATATGCATTGGATGGATGGATAGATGGATAGATAAACAAACAAACAAACAAACAATATTGTCTTAATACCAGGTTAACCAACTGAAATGGCCTTTTCTGATATAGCATAATTTGTTACGCAAATTGATGTGTAAAATTGTGCCAATTAAGAGCTTAATTAAAGAGCAGATATTTAAAAACGTCTAATCAAAGACAGTTAAGTTAAATAAAACTGCTAATGTTCAGAATTGGTACTGAATCTAGATACCTTTGTTAGCTGAAGCAATTAATAACTTACTTGAAAGATTAATGTGCAAGTATAAATCTTGCAGTCTACTGTGAATTAATCTGGTAGTCGATGCATATTTTTTTTAAATGTGGAGAATAGCATTTTAGATAGCATCTGCTGCCCTCTCCTGCTGATGATACTTACCTGGGTTTTGGCTTAGGACAAAATATATGGCTGGGCAATGGATAAGAGATTTCAGCCTAGAAAATGTCAAGAGGGCTGCCAGTATAATTTCTAAAAGCATTAAATGTTCCAGAAGCTGTGGAGTCATGTTGGGAGACCTGTTTATGTATTTTAAAATCGAAAGTAATTGTGTGCTGATGAATTTATATATTTAAGTGTCCTTACCTATATGAATTTAGGTATCTGTGCATCTGGTTGTTCTTAATGCTTCACATAGATTACTTAATTTCTATTTGTTACAATTCCTTCAATATAATTATCCTCCTTACTACAGGTATAGGATTACATAAAAAATAGTGCTAATTATTAATTCTGTAACTGTATAATTACAGATCTAATTATATCTATTTAATATGTTTGATTTCATTAGAATAAAAGAAATCTCAAAAATACAGAGAGAAATGTTTAGCTTGTTTGTGTGTAAAGGCAATATATATGTCTATAATATTTATGTTGTCTGTTACATATGTCACTATCTTCTGTTTTTGAGAAAAAGGATAACATCTTAGTTCTCTAAGTATGTTTATTTACCTATACAAATATGCCTCTTGTATCATTTTGACAAGTGTATTCTTGACTTATAGCTATTAATAGTTCAATATTGTGAAAATTTAATTAGTGTGAAGAATATATGGAAACAACCTATAAATTGTATATATGTATGTGATTTATTTTATATATATGGAAATAAAATTTAGCTAGAAACTTGCAGCTTCCTGGAAATTATTTCCTAATTTAATGCTAACAAAATAACAGAGGTATTAAACTTCATAGCATTATCAAGAGGTTGATGATATCTGTAAAGCCTTACATGTCTCAGATTAGGTATTTGTAGGGTTGCCTTTTGTTTTTTACTGTTTCTGCTTTCCTATAAAATTGGACAGGTTTGGCATATTCTGAATATTAATCAATCTCTGAATAGAGTTGTAATGCAGTAGAACTAGAAGCTGGAACAGCTTCATAACAAGGGCAATGAAATTTATTTAGAAACTGGAAACTAAGTCTTAAAAGAAGAGTTATTCCACAAGGTGCAGTTTTCACTCTTATTTCAACCCACCAATGCCTCACAAATCAGTATAAAGCTGATCTTAAATTATCTTCATTTTTGTTCACCTCAGAATCTTGGGAACAGGTAGTGCACACTATGGCCAATCAGTTCTCTCTCCAACTAACCAATAAGAGATTTATAAAACTGTGCCTTGCCTCCAGACCCCAACAGTTTTTGCACTAACTATAACAGCAATGAAATAGTTCTATCCTCCATCTCAGAAAAAAGGGTAACTTTACTTGTGACCTTAGATCACAGTTACGAATTTGAAATGTGCAGCAGTTCTAATCCTTGAATGGTTGGGGACCTGAGTGAGTTGAACCGATAAGATTTGTTCTTAAAACTATTTAAAGCTATTTTTGAAAAGACACTGACAAATCGACAGCTATGTTGTCTGAAAATATTGTAAATTCTGTGTTTAGCTGTGCTTTCTGAACTATAGGCTTGAAGCAAAAAATAAAACCTATATTTGTAGTTACAGTCACCACAGTATGCTCTTGCCTAATTCTGTTTTTTAAAACAGAATATGCCTATAATACAGAAAAGACATCACAGGATAAAGCAAGAGGAACTGAACTTTGTATCTAAGTAAAATAATTCTAAATTAGTGGAAATATTTTTTGTCAGGATAGAATCATAATCTCTTGATTTCCTATGTATTTCTGAAATTATTTCCGAAACTAAATGTCTAACACTATTTACTGCTTGGAACAAAATAGTCATAATACTGTACTGAGAACTCAAAAGGGCAAATTACTTGTCTTCTTTTCCCAGCACGTAGGGCAACAGTTGTTGCTGTCTACAACTCATTATGCCAGTATTTTCTTCAACAAACTTTACTTGGGCATACCATTTCTTGATGTCCTAAGAAAGGATGTAATGGATCCTAATCTAAAGTTTTTGATTATCAGACAGGAAACTATCAGTTGGCTTCTATTCTCCACCTTTAGTGTATTTTTGAAGTAATTTTGATAGACCACAAAAAAATCAAGGTGTAATGAAAGGGTCAGGATCTGATAATTCTTAGCAGCATCACCTGTTTTAGAATTAAAATTTAAAATTAGAATTAAAATTTAGGCCACTGAATGCAACCCCCTTAATGTAAGAATTCAAATTAAAAGCTACTATACAGATGGCTGTCTGCCATCTGTTTGAACATGGCCACTTAATAGAAGCCCTAGAATGAATGAAAGAAAAGAAAAAGATGTAATAGATTTGAATAAAGATGAATTACTCTTGTGAAATGTTGATGTATGGAAGTGAAGATTTAGGTTAAAAAGGAATTAGAATGTATATTGTTTCTGGTTCATATGAAAATTGGAATGACTACATTGGTAATTAGTTCCATGTTAAATTGTGTTCCAGTGAGTGGTGATTATAAAAGAACTATAGAATATGTTTTGGAAAAACATATGCAAAATTCTGAGTTACCATGATCTGAGAGAAAAAGTAATTCTGTTAACTTATATGAATGACTGGGTAGAACAAGATGGAGAGTACATAAAAAGTGATTTGGATATTCAGAAACTCCAAATAAATGAGAAAGGTCTGCTTCTTTCAGATGTGTGATTTAAGCATAAGTCTACTCCTAAGTATATTTGGCAAAAACATAAACATAAATCTACAAGCATTGTGATCAATTATGAAGAATTGAGAAAGATAGAGAGGAAAACAAAGGTGATGAGATGTGAAACAAACCATTTGTGGTTATATCAAGAGGTGATTTTGCACAACATTGAAAGAATATGAAAGAAATGAGATATGAAAGGAAAGGAAAAGAAAAAAAGTGAAAGTAGAACATCTACAGGAAAAGAAACTATGGGTACTGATGAAAAAGTGAAAGAAATTAATCACATAGCACAATGATTGAAGGTTGAACTAAAGAGAATGTAGATATTGCTTGGAATTCAATGAAAATTATGTTAATAGTCCCACAAAAGTATGTGGAGTTATGCTAATAAAAGTAATCCTGATTAGAATTATTAAATGGACAAGGCTCTGGATGAGAATAAAAATGAATACAAGAGAATAATTGCTGCAAAAAGCAAAGATATATAGAAGATATTATATAATGTGTACAGAGAAAAAAGTTAATTCCAAGTAATAAAATCAAAGAGCAAGGAATGTTTAACATTAAAAGATGAAAAGAAAATGCTGAGTCATTGTAAAAAATTAAACATTGTCTTGATTTTGTAAAAAAGTGAAGTGAGGGAATGCTGGGAGAAGATTTCTAGAGATAGATTGATTGATTGATTGATTGATTGATTGATTGATTTATTGGATTTATATACCGCCCTTCTCCCGGAGGACTCAGGGCAGTGAACAGCCAGCAATTAAAAACGTATCATACAAGGTTTAAGAACAGTTAAAATAAGTTACATTAATTTGGTACATGTATTAAAAACCCCAGATTAAGTCAAATGTAAATTATTTAATCTCCCCATATAGAATCAGTTTATTTAAGCCAGCCCTGCGCGATGAAAAAGAAAGGTCTTAAGGGTGCGGCGAAACGTCCAGAGATTGGGAAGTTAACATATCCCCGAAGGCAGCCCATTCCAGAGGGCGGGGCTCCCACAGAGAAGGCTCTCCCCCTGGGGGCTGCCAATCAGCATTGTCTAACAGACGGCATCCTAAGGAGGCCCTCTCTATGAGAGTGTACCAGTTGGTGGGAGGTTATTTGTGGCAGAAGGCGGTCTCATAAGTAACCTGGTCCAATACCATGGAGCGCTCTAAAGGTGGTAATCAATACCTTGAATTGCACCCGGAAGACCACCGGAAGCCAGTGCAGCTCGCGTAGGAGAGGTGTTATATGGGAGCATCGAATTGCTCCCTTAATTACCCGCGCGGCCGCATTCTGGACCAGTTGGCGCCTCCGGGTGCTCCTCAAGGGGAGCCCCATGTAGAGAGCGTTACAGTAGTCCAGGCGGGAAGTGACGAGGGTGTGA
>JANHZT010005494.1:44818-60207 GCA_032468215.1 Stegonotus admiraltiensis
CACCCCGCTACACAAAACGCACGCCTACACTTACCACCACCCCCGACAAATATTTAAAACAAACCCGGAATCCTCGGAAGAGCTTAAAAGAGGAAAGTTCGAGGGGGGTGACTGACTTACAGTTTGCATCGGCGCTCGGTTCGAACGAGCCAGCCCTCATCATCATCCTCATCATTACATTCCACGCCAAGCAGCCCCTCGCTGTAACTCGGGGCTCGGAGCCTCCTTGGCCGTGTTGTTGCTGCCGCTGCTGCCGCCGCCGCCGCCGCCGCTGCCCAGCATGAAGGGAATGGTTAGGGAATGGAATGCAGCGCGGGGTTCCAATGGAACTCCAGCCTCGCTCTGACTTCCCGGGGAGGCAGACTGAGACACACATTCAAAGGGCTGCTAAGCTAGGCAGGTCTTCTCGCTTTCGCCTCTAGGGGGCGTTCAGATCTGCCCGTATCCGCGCACGAGAGGAGGAGAGAAGAGAATGAAGAACGGGAGAAGGGAGGCCCCAGATGCCACGAGAGGCTGGCGCCTTCTTAAAAGGGCAACGCCACCAACCCGAGCCCTTAAAAAGGTCATGCTCGCCTAGGTAAAAGAAGAACCGGAGAGGCGAGGGCCGGGCGAAGGGGTGGGAAGCGGGGCGGGAGAGTTCCGAACAAGCGCAGATCGCAATTCAGGACTGTCCCGTCGCTCCTTAAGAAAGAAGAAGTGGGACCGCGCGCCCGCTTTTTCAAAAGGAGGCGAACCAGAATCCCAGGGAAAGAAAGAAATCCCCCTGAATTTCATGCCTAGAACTTCGAGGCAAGGCTGGGTCAAGAAAGCGGCCAAAGAAAAGGCGATTGCAATTTATTTTCTTGGTTTTTTTTTTAAAAAAGTGCGGCATAAAGCTGAGACCGGAATGCCAAAAAACAAAAAAAAAGCTTTTTTTTCGCTCAATACGGAACTGATTTTAAAAATGGTTCACTTCTGTGTTTTATTCCACATTAATAAGATGCTCGGAGTGATGTATTCCCTTGAAAAAGCGCTTGGAGCAGGAATTACATGTATTTAATTTTATTTATTTATTTATTTCTAAGATTTATTAGCGGGTTGGTATCTAATAGCTCTCAGTGTGGCATATAATAAAAACAGAAATAAAATCCGGAATAGATCTAAATCAAATGAAAAACAGGCTAAGAAAACAATCTGTTAAAAGCAGCAATTAGTTATCATAAGCACACAGGGTAATTCTGTGCATGTTTACTAAGAAGCAAATTATATTACCGTAGGTCCAATGGCAATTATTCTGTGTGCACAGAATTGTAGTTGGTTTCGTTTTGCAGAGCAATTATGTTGCAGAGCCGTTGGTTTTGTTAAAAACCAAACAAACTTTCACTCTTGTATCAAATCCCTCCAACATAAGGCAGGGAAACCTGCATTCCAGCTGCCTCCAGCAGCCATTCTTTATAATATGGTACACCTGGGGCTTCTCCCTTTACCCTTATCCTCCCTCCCCCCCCAAATAAATCATTAAGCCATCTCCCATTGATTTTTATAAAGCCAAACTAGGCTGAGATCCAAAGCACGTTTCCTGGGAAGCAAATTCTGTTGAAATGGGATTTTCTTCTCTTTAGAACCAGGAGGTAAAAGAGCAAGGGTCAAAGAGAAGCAATTAATCTTGCAAGTTCTGGTATTTCAAAAATGCAAATGTTTTTTTTTTAATGCTCATATTTTCCATCAATACAGAATAATCTCTTTCTGTGCAAGCTTACAGCACCAACAACAGGTAGGAGTCGGAAGCTTTTCACTGGCACCAAACTAGGAAAACACATTAAAAATAAGTATTGTATTGCACTTTATGCATGTATATACAATTTAGGGTGGCATGCACTCAGAAGAAAAGCCTCCAACTAGTGTGACAGCAACTAGTGTTACAGGGGGGTGTAATATTGTCCTAATAACCGCATATATGCAACAAAAAAATTATATTTGTGAAAGTATCCATCTTCTCCAAAATGGTACCTTCTAGATATGCTGGACAGATTCTTTAGTTGATGTGAATTAAGGAAGTTAACATAAAATGTGTAATAGGTACCAGTTTGGCCAGTTATTTTTCTTTTGTGAAGTGAGGAACCTAAAATATGTATTTACCTAGAAATACAGAAAGCAGTGAACATTGTATTCTGCCTCTGGGTTACTATATACAGTAAATGGTAAACTTTAGAAGCCATGTCCTTCTGGGCTGAACCTCCAAGTTCCTTTCCCACATGCTTGTAAAGACTATGTGGCCAAACTGGAAATGGTGTCAGACAGAGGTGGGTTTCAGCAGGTTCTGACCAGTTCTGGAGAACCCGGTAGTGGAAATTTTGAGTAGTTAAGAGAACTGGTAAATACCACGTCTGGCTGTCCCCGCCCCCATCTATTCTCTGCCTCCCAAGTCCCAGCTGATTGGGAGGGAATGGGGATTTTGCAGTAACCTTCCCCTGGAGTGGGGAGGGAATGGAGATTTTACAGTATCCTTTCCCTGGAGTGAGGTGGGAATGGAGATTTTACAGTATCCTTCACCTGCCACGCCCACCAAGCCACACCCACAGAACCAGTAGTAGAAATATTTGAAACCCACCACTGGTGTAGGATCTCCTGCTTGGGCAGGGGGTTGGGCTAGATGATTTACAAGGTCCCTTCCAACTCTGTTAATCTGTTAATCTGTTAATTGGAACAGATAGAGGAAAGGGTCTCTTATTGTAGAGATGCTGTTTCTGGCAAATAATACGTGCAGGTTAAACTACAGAAGGTTTATCACAATTGTCCCGTTTCTCTTGTTATAATACTACCCCATGAATTTTAATATTCTAAAAACGACAAAGAACTCTACCTACCGTCTCAAAAGCATTCTAAATTTATAGCCCCCCTCTCCACAGTTCAGAGGAAAAGGATTAGAATTGATATTCAACAGCTATGATTTTATAAAATGTCTAATGGATGTTGGGAACTTACTGAACCTGAGAGTCACTCAAACGTTATTAGATCATGAGTGATCAGGTTGTTTAACTCTCCACTTCATGCCAATAGATTCCAATGCCAAAAAAAACTTACCACATTTCATTTCAGCTTCTTCACTGTATGAATCAAGCATGAATCATCCATTCCTATAGTAGGAGATTTGTCCCAGAGTTGCCCCAATTAAATGGCCTTCCAGTATTATTGGGGGGGGGAGGGGAATTAAGACAGTGGCCACAGCTACTGTTCCATAATTGCCAGTCATCTGGGCCAAACTTGTAGGGAAGATCAACTTCAATTGCTCTGCAGTACCCAGGTGGCCAATGCCTTCCAGGGTAGGGAGATTAATATTAACTATCCACATTGTTATAATAAATGTCTGTCCATCTAAATCTTTAAAAAGAAAAAAGTAGCGGCCCATGCTAGTTCTTACTTGTGCTGTCATCTCTGTTATTTTTCAACTGGGTTTTTACTGTTTGTTTGTTTTCTTTTGCTCTCCTTGTGACAGTTAGATTCATATCTGATATTTTGGTTCTTAATAGTGCCTCTGAGATGATTAGCCTTTCTACGTGTATTCACATTCTTTGCTGTAATAGCTTTCTATGCAGATTTTATGATACTAGAATACTACCTATCATCAAGAATGCACTAGTTGCCTTCACAAAGTCCAATTCCCAATCTGGTTAAACCCATTCCATCTCCATAAGAGTAGCAGATGGTGGTCAGAGGTGTTGGGTTCAAATCTCCATTTAATCATGGGGATGTCTATTTCTCAGCCTAACATGCTTTAAAGTGTTGAGGGTATCAAAATGGGGAGTAGAACTTGAATAGTAGTTTGAGCTTCTTGGATTTTTTCTTCTTTTTAAAAGTGTGAGTGCAAGTGTGAAATGGAAACATGTTCTAGAAGTCTTTCCAGATTTGCACAAAGGTGTCAAGGGGTAAGGTGTCTCCACAGATCCAGCCCAAATTTGCATTGTCAGCTTGAGCAGCTGCCATTTTATACCCTCAACTCGACTGTTTCTATACTGGGCACAAGGAGAAAGGGGGAAAAACATGGCTTTTAGCTGCTCACTCTTGTCTATTTGGCAAATGGATGTGAAACTTTTATGTTTCAGAGCAATCCGTTCACAATGTTTCAGCAGGACCATGGTCGCTTAACAAGGAGATAACATTGTAAGTAGAAAATCATAAATGCCATAAAAAAGATTGATTACCAATTTCACTTTATTATTTCTCCTTTAAAAGTGCATTGCATGCTGGCCACTTTTATCATCTCTGTTCTTTCCCCTCCCTCCTCTTTCTTTCCCTCTTCTTATCAGTTCAGGAAGGTTGTTTCTATTGGTGGGCAATCCTTCTTGGATTGGTCAGTCATTCCTTTTCCTCTGGGCCTTCCCAGTTCTGTTTTATCTGCTGGGGGAAATTAATTTGTCTCTATCTCTGTTGATTAGTCTGCACCCTGGCATTACAAGGTCTATTATCTCTTGAAAGGAAGGGAGGAGGAATCCAACATAATCAGGAAGCAGCAAGGACTTCTTAGAATCCTGATGTGGCAACATAAACTCTTTTCCAAGAGTTAAAATAAATACTCAAGAAAAGGTTAAGAATGTCAGAGGAAATTCATTGCCTGTCATACGATTGCATGTAATAAGGTTCTGTCACTTCAAAAAGAAAAAAAAGCAAGGAATTCGGAGTGGGGAAATAGCAGTGAAGGAATGGAGGTGTGGAATAGGGAAGACTTTAATCGTCATTTGTTGGCTCCTCTTCCAATCATAATCACCTCTCAAACAGCTTTTACCCTGTGGATGCCAAGAGCATGTTAGCCCCTAACAACCACTAAAATCAGGGTTATTTAATGCTTTGAACCAAGCACAACAGTTGAGCTGACATAATAGGCTAATATCCTAAGCCATAATGAGCATATGGTTTATTCAGTAGCAACTGGGTAAGCAAGCTATTCCTGGAGAGAATTTATCCATTTGGTCATTAAGAGTCGAGCCCAACCTGATAGCACATAATGAATCAAACTATGGCTTAGTAGCAGGGGTGAAATGCTCCTGGATCACTGGGTCCAGTAGCGATCTTGGCCGTTGGTTCAGCGATCCGGTAGCGATGGTGGAGCAAAGCTCCGCCCACCCACCCGAGTGTCATTACTTCCTGGTTTTAATCAGGAAGTAATGTGTTTTTTACCTTCTGCGCATGCGCTTAATAGGATTTCCAAGTAAATATGAGATTGCAACAGAATAGTTTGCAACAGTATGACTGAACAATGTCCTATAAGAATCCTGATTGAAGGACAGGATGTTGATGATCTTGATGTATTATAAGAATCTAGAAAAAGAGTTGGCAGCTATTTAACAATGTATCCAAGAGGCTTCATGATCAGTTCTGATGTTTCTTTTTTTTTTTATTGATTCAATAAGTTTATTCTGTATTCCAAAATCTTCATAGAAAATTATGGAAGGCATCTTAACTATCAGCCACACGTTCCTGAGCCCAAAGGAAGGTAGCTTTCTTTTGAGCCACACAATCTTTCTTCTGAGCAAGGGACAATTTGGGACGGTTCCACCTCTTCTTTTTAACTTCTGTCTTGGGTTTCTTTTCATGGGCAGGTTTTTCACGTATTGCTGCATGAGCTTTTCTATACATTTCTTCCATCATGTCAGATGTTACGTTGTTCTTGATATATTGAGAGAATATATTGAGTTCTGATGTTTCCATGGATGGATGGATGGACGGACCAAATGACTAACAACATACCCACTTTGGCCCATTTTGCCATTGGACAACATTGGAAATGCTTTCTTTTCTCCATCTATGTACCAGATGCCCAAATTTTCTGAGATTAAGAGAACCTCCAATAAAAACAGTTACAGTATTGACAAATGCCACCTTTAATTAAATGTATTATGAAATCTATAGTTCTGGGTTATACCAACCTTTCCTGCTGCAAATGTGATTGTAAAATAGCAAAGGGTGGGGGGCACAGATAGATCAGGATAAAAAAAAAGCAAATTATGCATTCAAGGGAAGCAAACTAGAAGAATCACCAAGAACCACAAAAGCTGGTTTTTAGCTATCACAAATGCCATTCATTAGCTCAACAATCAAACAAATGCATAACCGTTAATTTTAGGAAAGATCTCCAGTTTTTAACTCTTAGTTCAGGAGTGTTTTGGGACCCAGGGGAGATTGCCCCTCCTGTTATCCGACAGGCCAGACATGTATTTCTCAGTTCTCCAATTCTATTTCAGAAGTTGTTCTCCTAGTCTGAGTACTATGGTAGTATCAACCAAAGACAATACTAGTGTTGCAGGTCAAGCTAATTTTTTGTTTTACTTGTTGCTCTGCAGTCTGATGGTGATCACTGTTATATTAGCAATGCAGTGGTCATATAGATTAGAGGCATGCATGTCAAAAAACCCTTGCTTACAATGATTTATAATAGTACTATTGTTTATACACCTAGTAGTCAGATCCCTGGACTACTTAGTGTCAGGACCAGATAGGAGTTGCCATCCAGGTTTGCAGGCTAACAAGGTTCTGCTAGAAATATGAAAGACTGAATGATTTTAATTCTAAACCACTTTCAAGTATAGAACTATATATCTTGCTAAAACTATTTATTTCACTTTCACCTTCCACCCTATACCTGTCTCTCAAGATAACAAACATTTCTAAACATGTCTGAGTTGCAGCTGCAATCTACAGAACCAGATTAAACAACTCAGGAATTCAGTCCTGTACATATCAGTGGAGAAGTAAGCCCTGTTGAATTCAATGGGCTAACTTCTAAAGGAGTTAGAGATCCTTCTTTTGAAGGAGAAAATCACTATGTTCAATTTACTGATGCATTCACATAAGGAGCCCAAAGGACGAGCATTGAAGCCCCACCTCACCCCCAAACGACAATAGAAAATATATTTCACCAGTTTGTTAGATTTTACTCAAAGAGATTACAGTTATAGCTCTAGCAACAATTGTAGGAATATATGGCGATGTACACATACCCTTCGCTTTTTGGCTGTGAAATATTAAGAGAGAGAAGGAACTGTTCCTTTGCCATCGCTGAATTTTTCTCTTACAGAAACCTTAACTGACGCCTCTATCCCATTAGACTCACAAATTTAAAAAGTGAAATTATGATTCAACCTCTAAATGTGCCTGTGTTTACACATGTGTGTGTGTGTGTGTGCGGTGTGTGTGTGCCTGTGCAGCTGCTCAAAAAAGCTGAGAGATCTGTCAACGCATGCAAGAAACCCTGGCACTGTTTAGAACCCAGGCCAAATTCCCATCAATTCAGCAGATACAGCCATCCTAAATGGAAGTCCTGATCCCCTGCCCTTCCCTTTAGTGTATCAGCCTGAAGAGGCAGAATTTAATACCTGCCTGATTGTAGCAGCCCTGAAGAGACCTGATTGAACATGTCCTCTTTTCAGGTGAGTGTGTGTGTGTGTGTGCCTCTTCTTTTTCGCTCTGTCTTTGGGCACATGGCTTGTTTGTGTATAGATTACGGCGCCTACCCTTAAAAGCTTTTAAGACCGAGGAGAAAAGAACAAATGAACCAATTCCAACTTAAAAAAAAGAAGAAGACAGCATTAAGTTACCTTTCCATCACTCATTATTTTTCTTTTCTCCCCCTCCCGTTTCATTTCCAAAGGCTAAATTTAGTGAATACTTTTCACATTAAAAACTTGTCAGGTATTCATGTCAAAAGAGGCTTCTGGTTTGGTCTCTTGGGGGAGTTCCTGAGAAAGAGAGAGCTCTTAAAGTACAACGGAGAAGGAAGGGAAAGATTTTCACAATTCTTTTTCCACCCTTTATTAATTCAACTTTTCTGGATCTGTTAAAGAGAAAGAGACACCTTGGCCTCATTCTCTGATTACCAGGCTGTCTCGTTGGCATAATTTAACAAGTGCTTCCCACGCTGGGCATGACCTCTGAGTGGGTAACCTTTCCCCTCCCCCCTCACCACACCACCACTACAGGCATCAATAACAACAATGGTGTGTGGGGGGCGGGGGGGGTTGGTGTGTCTGCATGCAAAACTGATAGAAGGTTGAGGGCTAGGCAAGTGGAGTAAATGCAGGGAAGATGAAGCGATGGGTGTGTTTAAACATTCTCAGACAAAAGACACTGCAGTTCTTATAAAGATCATTGTGTTTCTCAAGCAGTTTGTACAACCAGGCATTTGACTCTGGAAAGCAGTTCAAATGGGATATATCCTCAGTGGAAGGCGGGGAAGGTAGAATTGGAAAAGGTGTAGGCGAGTAAAAGCAGGATGATTTATTTTATTTGTAGCTGCATCCCAGCCATCACTTGCAGCTCATGGTTTCTAGTAAAGAATGCAAAAAGGCTGTTTTCTAACTGTGTGATTCCCTGCAAGCTTTGGTGATTCCCAACGTCAGTCAGGGAGGAATGTTAACAGCAGTCCAAAGCCTTTCCCTGGACATTTGTTCTGATCAATTTCTTCTTTCAAATGTCTGTTTCAAATGTGGAATGATGCAGCAAAGGAAAGGTACATTGGTAATGACCTGAAAGCCAGGGCCCAGAATCTACAAAATGGTTTTAATGTCCAGAGCATTTCCATAGACCCCACTTGAGTCTGGTTTTTTTAATTAACGTGAAACCCCCCCCCTCCCCAGTTATTCTTCTGATTGCAAACTCAGAAGGAAGATGTAGATGAGGAAGAGCCCTATCCTGGCCATAAGGCTTACAAACAGGCTGTTGGAAAAGCGGGGTGAATTAAGACCCTGATTCACCAGACCACTAACCAAGTAGGGTAGTTTGTTGATCAGACTTATTGTGGTATAAAGCCAAACTTTGCAGAATATCCCCTTAGTTACACACACTCCATCAAACTCACATAGTTGTCCTTCCAAATACATGCACGTCTAGAATTGTAGTTTTTCAACTTCGTCACTAGAGAAGATAACATACAAATATTGCCTTGCGGCCAATACTGTATTGTAGCATTTCAGAAGAGAGAAAAGAGTTTCAGGCAAACAGACAAGGCAAACTAACGGATACAATGTTTTAATGGGATGTGAGTTGGTGACCTGGGGTGGCATCCCTGGACACTTGCCGAGCGTTAACAGGCAGTCTGGATAAGCAAACTGAATTCAGTGACCTTAGAACTTGGCAAATGATACTTGGTTCAGAGCAAAGGAGTTTCAGTAAATCAAAAGCAATGGAGCACTGCAGCAGCTAAGATCACATGCTATATTAATCTATAGTGCAGTTTCTTTATATTTGACATAGTGGGTTGTATTAACCAGTCATCGTGGTTGATAAACCATAGTTTATTGCTTAACATGATATGTGAACTAAGTGGATGGTGGCTTATTTAACAAAACATCAAGGATTAGGATGATGTATGAACCTCATCACTTCGTATATTTGTTCATGGTTCACTTTACTGTTGATTAGACAATAGGAAGTGGTGATGGAAGAGCCGCAAGTTGAGATGGGAACCAGTGGTAGAAATGAAAAGTATGGACAGCAGCATGGTAGGAATTGGGAAGGGAAAGGGAGTAAGTAATGATGCAGATGAATCCACAGGTAGGCAAGGAGATGGGCAACTATGTAGGTTCTGATTGTCTTCCTGGTTCTGGAGAGAGGATGAGTTCTAAACTGTCTTCACAAAGGAGCCAAAGAGTTTGTAATGCCATTACCAATCTGAAGTTCAGATGATAAAGGATGAAGGATGGGTACTGGGTAGCAACCCAATCTTATAAAAAAGTTCAGTGCTATTGACATAATGGATTCAATTCTTCAAGACCTGATTGAAATAATTGCATATGGATCTTTGCTCTATGATAGGTGTGCCAAACTCAATTTCATTGAGGGCCACATCAGGGCTGTGGTTGACCTCAGGGGGGGTCATCCAGGTGTGGCCAGCTGGGTGGGCATGGCCAACTGGGTGGACATGGCTAGCTTGACACCACTCCCCAAACTGCTGGCATGTTTCTTCTTTGTATTCAGTAGACCAGGCTGAAGCCACACTGACCCAATGTTTCCTCTTCATATTGGGTAGACTGGGCCAAAGCCATGCTGGCCCGATGTTTCCTCTTCACATTGGGTAGACCGGGCCGAAGCCATGTGGGCCAGCCCCTTACATTTTTCAGGACGGCCCCATGGGCCGGATCCAACCACACCGCCCTGGGCCTTGTGCTTGACACTTCTGTGTTGTACAGCACTGACACATCTATGTAATCACAGTATACATGCAGATATTTGCAACTTGCAAGTTTGCTTCCAGATGCAATTCTGACAGTCCAACAAGACAAGGTAGACAAGACAAAGAAACCAGTTCCATCTACATCATGACTACTTTTATTGTAGCAGTATAGTAGCAGATCCTTGAAAGTCTAAATGTGCTTCCCTCCCCACTTCACTTTTATCTTCATGTGAACTAGTCTGAAATGTTTTCTCTATAGATTCCAGGTAATGGTTATGACCTATAAAGTCCTACATGGCATAGAGACAAGTTATTTGAGGGTACAGCTGTCCCCTCTGGTGTTTGCCCAACCAATTCCTACTGACAGGATTGATCTGCTCTAGGCTTCTTTCACTGAACTATGCCACCTAGCAGAACACAAGACACATGCCTTCTCTACCATAGCACCTCCCCTGGACTAAGATTCCCACTGATGACTGGTTGTTCTCCCAGGCCCTGGGCTAAATGATTCCCCCTTTGTTAAGTTAGTTGTTAGTGAGATCTTTTGGGGTTTGCTGGGTCAACCATTTTGCTCTCTTTTTCTATGTCAAAGTCTGGTTCTGTTGTTTGTTTGCCTCTGTCATATGTTGTTAATGTTTTCTTGGTGTATGGTGATCTGTCCATAGTTATGTGACACTGGGTGGCATTAAACTGAATAAATAAATTAAATAACTTCAAAATTGGGCTCCAGAAGTAGTATCCATGGGATTTTTTGTAACCAGGGTATCATTATGCGATTTTGCTAGATAAGAAACTCCATCAAACAATTTATTTTGGAATGAATAAAAGAAATGCATTTAGTTGCCATGCAGCATGAAAACAGAGCTCTAAGTGTGGTTCCTGAGAGATTCACATTTTGGGGAGGGAATGCGCAAGGATAAATTAATTCTTAGTGGGATTCCTTAAACTTGTTACTCCAGGCATGTACTAGAGTTTACATGCCTGTAAGGCCCATTTATCATTATCATTTTCCTGAAGCTTGTGGACCTTCATCTCCTTCATCTTATTTTCCTAAGCCTGCAGACCATGAAAAGAATACAAAGGAACAGCATCCTCTCCCCAGTTGCAAGGAGGAAGAGGAGCATTGACACAATCTGCACAAAGTCCCCAGCCAAATCTCCAGCCAAATCAACAGGCGCCACTGAATGTGGCACCTGTTTAAAGATACTATCTTTGTCCAGAATAAACTATGTTATGCTATTAAAATATTATTGCCTGTGAAGCTGTGAAGGGAGAAAGGAATTCTGGAAAAATATAGGGCCATCAGCTTCTATATGCATATCCTACTTCATATATAAATGTTGCATCTTTCTTAGTCCCCTCATCTAGAGTGTCACATGAACCATGTTCATGTCTTTCAGTGACCAAGCTTAGAAACCTGTCTGGGAATTCCAGATACATTCTAGCTTCAGATCCTCCCTTCTGCCACGCCTGGTCAAGGAATTATTTGTTTTCAGAAAGTACATTCAAGAGAGGATTAAGAAACCGAGGCAACCAAACATTAAAGATCAGCAAATATGCATGCTGGAAAATTCCTTTCAGGTTGAATGTGTGGGAAACTGTTGTTACCCTCAAGACACTTTTCCATCCCAGATACAACTTGCCTTCCATGAAGACTGCTTTAGAATTAAGCTGAACGCTCAAGATACGAGGACCTTAGCAATGGATGACATCTTACTCTATTCACTTTTCCAAAATAAAATGCTTGTGTCTCCCACCATACTTACTTACTTACGTACTTACGTACTTACGTACTTACGTACTTACGTACTTACTTACTTACTTACTTACTTACTTATTTGTTTATTTATTTATTTATTTATTTATTTTGTCGCATTTCTATGCTGCCCAAGGGACTTCTTCCATTAAACTGCATTTTCCTTTGAGTTGATTGCAAATAATTCCTTGGACACTCCTGTGCCATTTTCTTGACATCAGCAGAGACAATGTTTGCCAATGCCTTCTGATTTTTCTTTTACATTTTGCAATCTACTGTACAGTCTATATAAGTCTAAATGCAAACCAGGTCCAGACAAGGTCAGCCAGGTAGTGCTACCTGCTGAGCTACCTCGTTGTATACTTCTTTAAGATCTTTAATGATTGGGAGACTGTCCAGCTTGTCCCTTAAACAGTAAAGGAGGGAAACTATAGCTCTATTCCAACAGCCAAAAAGAAATGTAGAGTGAGTTTTCACATAATTTATCTGCACAAATAGTTCACAGCAACCTATCCGGATATCCCAGGTCTCTAAATAAAAGTTGTATTTCCAGTGCACAATTGTGATTGTGACATGATGCCATCTCAAGTCTTCACTTTATTTTTATATTTTGTATTTATTTTATATTTATCTTCACTTTATTTTTGTTAAATAATTCAAAAAATATGTATAGATGCTGGGATACTGTTGTTTTTTTTTTTAAAGTAAAAAGATAAATTGAAACTGCTTAATGATCCTGGAATAGAAAGAGAACAAATACCAGGTTGCTTTTTCTGTGACCTGAAGACAGTCAATTTATGGGTGCAATAAAGGGCATTGTTTTTGTTAGAAGGTGCCAATATCAGTAGAAAGGAAGCCTGCTTGGAAGAGCCAGAATGTAGAGCACCAGATCAGCATATATTCAGTCACCCCATGTTGTTATCAGATCCTTCTTGTTTGTAATAAAGGTCATGTTATACTGTATTTTAAACTCTTGTACGTCTTTTGTATCTTTTCTAAAGGGTCTCTAGACCCTGTAATCTGGTGGGCTTTATGACTCTCTTCTCTGTTCCTTTAGCATGGGGTCCAGGCAGCACTATAGTTTTGCATGCCAATAAAAGATACCATTTTGCATCAGTTTCGGTTTGGTCCCTTATTTTTGTAGACATTTCCTCCCTTAAATAAATTAATAATCTCTTCTTTGCATTCTTTCTGAAGGTAAGATCTTTTGCGTTTTTATAACTTCATAATTTGTAGGCTAATATCCCCACCATCTGATGTCTTCTAAATTATATCTCTCTGGTAGCCCAGAAAACGTGCTGTGTTCAAGGATGATTCGATTGATTGAGTGATTGATTGATTGATTGATTGACTATGTACCATCAGGTTAATGTCAATTTGCGTCTTTTCCAATTCCTAACCCTACCCTTCAGGTCTTCCAACAGTGCATGCATTACCACTATAATTAAGTCCAGTCCAAAATTAAGATAGCTCTCTTGATAAGTTATAATATCATAATGTATCGAAATAACATAATGTCCAGAATATGATAATTTGAGCAAAAGAGAATTCTGAATTGATTCGTTTTAATTTGTTTTCTTGTCCATTGATGAGAACCTCAGCAGCACTAATGGGCTCCCAACACTAATACTGAAAAGCATCAATGCTATTTCCATCCTGTTTCTTCAGAGTTCAACTTTTGCGTCCATAGAATTCCCAGGGAAAATCTTGTCTGTGTAATTTTGATCTCTGTAGGCATATGGTATCTGAATATCTTTTACAAATGCTTCATTGCTACTCAGATGTTATGTTCTTCAGCATACTTCTTGATTGCTGGTCTCTTTACTGTTGACAGTTGGTCCTAAAAGGCACAAGTTTTCTGTCACTTCAATATCTTCTAAGGCTGGTTTCTGTATCTGTTTTCATTAGTTTGGTCTTCTTTGTATTTAACCTTAATCACATTTTTTTTTTCACTATGCTCCCTGACTTTCATTACAAGAAGTTCCAGACCATTTGCATTTTCAGCTATCAGAAACCTCAGCGTAACGCAATCTGTATGTACATACCCAGGGAGCCTGGATTAGAAGAATATGAGTGTGGTTTTAATATTCTTCTGTTTCTTGGTCTTCAGTGGACCATTTTCATATTAATCATTAACAACATCTTTTATTCATTCTGCAGCTCCTCTGGTTCCTATGAATGATGTTCAAGATTTCAAAGTGATTCCTGATGTTTTCCTTGAAAATAATATATCAATTTGATGTTATGTACTCCATCTGGTGATATCCATGTTTAGAGATGTTGTTAAGATTGTTAGCAACAACAAAACCATTGGGTTGGAAGATAATAATAAGTCATTCTGTTGCTTCATTTCTATTTCCTATCCCATACAGTCCAACTCCATTTTTCTCCTTAATATTTCTGACTTGGAGTATTCCAAACACAAGCAACACATTTTGCTTGCACGTTTGTTGATTCCAGATTGAGCTTGACCATAAAACTTGTCAGCCTCCTTTTTTTTTTTTTTGGTCACATCAGTGATTGGAGCATGAACTTGGACAATTTTCAGATTAAAAGGTTGCCCACAAAGTCTAATTGATGTTACTCGGTCACTGACTGCATTGTGCATTGTCTTTGTTACATCCTTCCTGGCTATGAAAGCAGTGCCATTCCTTCTCTGTTTTGTGTGTTCTGAGTAGAAAACTGTGATATTCTGACTGAAGTGTCCGATCCCAGTCCATCTCAATTCACTGATGCCCCAGATGTCATCATGTAGTTGATTCATTTCATCTTTCACTCTGATGAGCTTTCCTACGGTCATGCTTCTTACGTTCCGTGTTCCCAATGTAATCTTTCTTTGCAGGTTTGAATTTTCTTTTCCTTTACATAGCAGTATCAGCAACTAGAGAACCCGAAGGCTCTATTCTAGCTGCATCATAAACACCATTAGTAATTTGAAAGATCCTCAGTTCTTCCTCAGTAGCATATTGAATGCCATCTGACCCGAGGGCCACTTCATTTAGCACTATATCATCAATCATTTGATCTTATACATTAGGGTCTTGGGGCACAATAGAGTGGTTTACCATTGTCTTCTTCTGCAGTGTGAAATGATGCCTTTGCTGTTGTCACAAAAGTGGTAGTCTGCCTGCAGCATCTTCCTATATTGCTACAACCTGATATAAATGCCTGTTTGCTGTAATTGGCAGCTGGGATGACTTTCATGACTTGGGTGACCCTACTGGAAGTATACATTCTTGTCATAAAACTAGGATGCATTTCACTCATCCCTCCCAGGAACATCTGTACCACAGTAGGGCAGCATAGTCAAGGAGGATGATTTTTTCCATCACCATCCTATTTTTTTTTTAACATCATCTATGTTAAAAAGGAACTTTATCATATAATCCAAGACATTTACACCTAACATATTGGGACATGGTGGCTCAGTGGCTAAGATGCTGAGCTTGTCGATCGAAAGGTCGGCAGTTCAGTGGTTCAAATCCCTAG
>JANHZT010005494.1:60307-71870 GCA_032468215.1 Stegonotus admiraltiensis
TTTGGTGGGAAGGTAACAGTGTTCTGTGCACCTTTGGCATTTAGTCATGCCGGCCACATGACCATGGAGACATCTTCGGACAGCGCTGGCTCTTCAGCTTTAAAACGGAGATGAGCACCGCCCAGTGGTGGGTTGCCTCCGGTTCAGACCGGTTTGCAAGAACTGGTAGTAAAACCGGCGGGAGGCTCTGCCCACTGCCCCAGATGTCATCATCGGCAATCTGCGCATGTGCAGAAGCAATCCCATTGCGAACCGGTAGTAAAGGTAAGTAGAACCCACCCCTATCACCACCCCCTAGAGCCAGGAATGACTAGCTCATATGTGCAAGGGGAACCTTTACCTTTAGCTATTCCTAACATTCATTCTTCTCTTCTCCCAACAACAACACCCCTGTGAGGTGGATTGGGCTGATAGCGGTGACTGGCCCAAAGGAACTCAGCTGACTTTCATGCCTAAAAGAGGCTAGAGTCTCTGTGAGGAGAATATAATCCAAACTTTATCTGGAGAACAACAGATTGGAAAAAGAATTATTCATTTCTGCCATCAGCCCACTCAAAGTCCCTCCAGGTCTTAGCATCTTGTATACTATGGGAAATACTTTGACTTTCTGTACCTAACTCTACTTTAAATTGCAGTAATGGCTTTTGACAGAGGCCCATATGGATTCTAAACGTATTCCATTATGTTTCTTTAAAATCTACCCATTTACCAGTTTTCAAGCTGAGGCGAGATTCTTCGATCCCTTTTCATTCCTTTTCATTCTTTTTTCATTGATTTGAGGCATCTCAGATCAATGTAATCAGTTACGGTCCAGCTCTTCCATATACCCAAGACAGTTGGCATTAAAAAAAAAAGCCCCAAATGAAGGCAATATCCATTCCTGTTTGTTTCTGGCTGGAATATTAGGAGCAGGAAGGTGCTTCTGCTAATCCGTTTATGTGTTGAAACCGAAGTTCTTTGTTAGATAAAAGCAGCTACTGATCTTCATATCTCCATTCAGCTGAGTCTCTGTTCTGATCATTCAAAAAAAAAAAGAATCAAGCTTCATAATAAGCAATGCTAAAAAATAGAAGATGATTGGAGTTGAAAGGACATGATCTGAAATTTTGAGTTACATGGTTATTTATGGTACAATAAAGCAAAGGTCAATGCAGATTTTAAAAACCATCTTGTCAGATGCCCCATATTGAGAATACAGAATAGATATATCAAGCTAGGTTATGTTCAAAAATACCTTTGTGGCTTTTAGCGCAAGAAGCATATTATGGAAGGGAAATGATAACTAAACTTAAATGGTTAACTTATGGTGACTTACTACAATTTTCTCAAAGTTAATGTAAAATGAAATCAAGAGATTTGACATTAGAAGCATATTCTTGTTTTTCTATGTACAATTACTAGAAAGATTTAAAATAGATTTTAAAAATGTTTAGCTTTAAAGATTTTAAGGCTGAGTTTGAAACTCAGAATTGTATACTAACGACGAACATTTTAATGGTAAAATATATAAACTTTTGCTGTAATTTGAAACAAAAAATGAACAGTGAAAAGACCCAATACTACCCACAATGGAGAAATGGATGGTAGAACTTGCTGAGATAGTTAAATTTGATTTCAGAAAAGACATTAACTTAGATTTCATGCTGATTGGGAAACCCCCTTTAAATTTTTTTGTGTGAAGCAGAAAATAATGAATTTATGACACATGGTTTTGATGACTAGGAAGAATAGTAAAAAGTGAAAGTGAAAGTTTCTGTTGTAACTGTAGAGCAAGAGGTTATTTTGTATTTATAGCTACTTCTGTATGCTCTTTTTTCTTCCCTTTTTTTTTCTTTGAACTTTTGGCTTTATCCCGTTATTTATTTGTTTTATTGTAAACATTCATTTCTGTTAGTTTTTATTTTCTTTGTTTGAAACTCTATTAAAGTTATTATAAAAAGATCAAAAATTAACCTTTGTTTGTTTTGAAGAAAAGTTCCAAATATTTTTGGGGTTTTTTTTTAATGAAATTGTTCTGAACAATTAGAACAACTCAAGGCTTTGACGTGCTTTATGATACAGGGTGGCCTACATTGGATTCAAATTATTGGAGACCCTACTGTAAGTTAAGGAGTCTGTTGGATACAATGAACCTCTCTGCTAAAAGTAGAGGTCCCTTTCTACATAAAGCAGGTCTCTTTTCTCAGCAATACCGTACTTTTATTTTTATTCTAGAAAGCCTTAAAAAAAAAGATTCCCGCCCTTCCGCCTTCATTTTGGCTGCAACTAAATTAACTTAAGAGCATCAAGGTTCATTGAAGTGCATTATGCTATTTTCCCACCTTCCCCTTTTAAGTGTCAGCAGGAACCGCTTATGCTTTTGTAAGCAGTATTGTAAAAAACAGGCTTCGTTTGAAACTCTGGCCAAAGAAAGATGGTGGGCAATTTTTCCTCTACATCATCGTATAACCTCCCTGTTGGCACTCCCCAGATGACTATCATGTACGTCAGTGGTGGGTTTCAAAAAATTTTACTACTGGTTCTGTAGGTGTGACTTAGTGGGCGTGGCTTGGTGGGTGTGGCATGGGAAGGATACTGTAAAACCTCCATTCCCACCCCACTCCAGGGGAAGGATACTCTAAAATCTCCATTCCCTCCCCAATCCAGGGGAAAGTTACTGCAAAATCCCCATTTCCTCCCGATCAGCTGAGACTCAGGAGACAGAGAATAGATGGGGGTGGGGGCAGTCAGAATTTTTACTACCGGTTCTCTGAACTACTCAAAAGTTCCGCTACCGGTTCTCCAGAACTAGTCAGAACTTGCTGAAACCCACCTCTGATGTATGAGACAGAGAAAACATCCAGAGTCAATCCTTCTCATAGGAATATCCATTAATACATTTTCTTTGCAATCAAGTATTCATTTCTATATGTTTTTTCTAAAAACAAGGTGCATTTTCTAACATTTTGATCACTGTACTGCGTCTTCCTTTTCCCCACTTTCATTTATGAAGTTCTTTTTGATCTACACTTATTTTCTTCAGTTCCATTTCATTGACGATTTTGGAAATTGCTTCTGTTTCTGGACAACTATGCTTACTTCCTGCATACTGTATGTACCATCCTCCTCTGGTAATGAAAATTGTCTAATACGTTTTGCCAAAATTCTTTCTTGCAAGAATTGTACTAGCTGATGGACAGTACTTGGGATTCACCTTGAACATCTGCTTTATCAAATTGTGAAGTTCATAGCTATAGTGTGATGAAAGTGGATTGTAGTATACCTTATATATCTTAAGTGCAAGATATTTCCAAATCTTAGCCTGAAATTGATGTTTTAAGGTGGACAGCTCATATAAAACGCATCCCAGAGACCAAATATCACTTTTATTGCTGTATGGCATATTCTCCCAAATTTCTGGAGGCACATAGTAAGAGGTTCCTACAAATGAAAAAGCTTATGCCATGTGGCATTTAAGAACTGCAGATCCAAAGTCTCCCAGTTTTATTTTCCCATTTTGTGTGAGAAATACATTCTCTAATTTGATGTCTCTGTGCAATGTACATTTCTTATAAATATAATTTACACCCAAACACATTTGTGCAAATCATTTAAGTATTGTATTTTCAGGAAACAATTTCTCCTTCTGAAATTTAATCTTTTCCTTCTGTTTATATATAGCATCACAGATCAAACAAAGAGTACAGTCACCATGTGCTTTACTGCTTAACTGTTTAACTAACAGGAAACTTTACTTAAAACAAAAGAACATAGAGTATATACCAGTGATGGCTAATCTTTTTGACATCATGTGCCAAAAGGGGGGGGCACAGTGGTGTCACGCGCATGTGTGCCCACACCCATAATTCAATGTGTCCCGCCCCCACGCATGCTCGCCTGATCTCCCTGCGCTCCCTCCACTTTTGGCATGCAATGGCCCAGTGGGCCCAGCAGGCCTGTTTTTTGCCCTCTCCAAGTTTGAGAGGCATTCTAGGAGCCTGGGGAGGGTGAAAACAGCCTTCCCCACCACCACCCCAGAAGGTCTCCAGATGCCAGAAATGGCCCATTTCCCGACTTCCGGTGGGCCCGGAAGGTCTGAAAATCAGCTGGCCAGTGCACACATGCTCACTGGAGCTGAGCTTGAGCAACACTCATGTGCCCACAGATATGGCTCCATGTGCCACCTGTGGCACGCGTGCCATAGGTTCGCCATCACGGGTATATACCATAGATCTAAACTTGTAAACACTGCCATCTACTAGCTGAATACTACTGCAGTTGTTGCACAAAAATACATTCTAATAATGTATTCCAACACTTTTGTCGGAGATCTCTGCCACCACAATATTCCATCACTATATGTGAAAGTACATCAGCTTCAAAAGAGACTGCATACATCACAATATTTAGATGATTCATTTTAGCCAACATGATAGCTTCATTCCAGGTCTTTTCTATATTGAAGACAGACTTGGGACATTTGATCTCTTTCATTGCATATTTCTGTCTATGCTTTTACGCTGGACTAAGAGGACTCTACCAAATGATCCTTCTCCAAGTACTATTAGTACACTGTAATTCTCAATGATAATCAAAGTGCTTTAATTTTTGCAGGTGCCTTCAGAAAGCTGAGCAGGTTCAATATTTTCTTTTACAATTTCCTTCTCTTCCACTATATTAGGAGTTTTAAATTTTTGCTTAATTTTTATTTTCCTTTTACTTAGGAGAATCAACTGCAGTTTTCCTTCAGGAATATTATTCCTTAGAACTCAAGTTTTTTTCTTTCCCGTAGCCTCTACTCTTTAGTTAATGGAAGTCAGAGAAGCATGTTCTGATTTAAACAAAAAAAAAACAAGAAGTGTTCCCACAAGTTGTGGGAATCTACCTTACAGGCAGCAGTTTCAGAACATCAGGAAAATGAAAATTTTGCCATGAGAGTTTGTTGGAATTTCTCAGAAATAAAGTTTCCAAAATAAAATACAAATACATGCTTTTTTAAAAAAAACTCAAGACAACAAAAATCAATACAACAAGAGAACCGCCAAGCATATAGCATGTTCTCAAGGGAGAGGACATAATATTTTCCCTGCACTTTTATTAGAGATAGCTGAAATGTGACAATGCAGCCACAACAAAAATAGGCAGCTGTATCTCCTCAGCCTATTATTAAGTGTAGAAACTCCCTTTCTATTGATAAAAGCTAGCACCAGAAAACATTCTCAGATTTTGAATTAAGAGAGAGCAGCCCATTCAGACCGATACTTTCATCTAAATAAATTTGCACCTGGTCCTACCAGGTAAAATCTCCTAGCAATTCCTGATGGCCGTAGGTGCTGTGCTGTTTTTTTGGTAACAGTGTAAAAGTATCTTCCCATTGCCTTATTTCTAAATTTTTTAGGAAGGAGTCAATTTTGGAGTCCTAAAAAAAGGAGTCAGTTTTGTTCCTGCTATATCAGGGGTCAATTTCATTAAGGGTCGCATCAGGGTTGTGTTTGACCTTGGGGGGCAGCAGGGGTTTGCCAAGGGGGGGGCATGGTCAGCTCAATGTCACTCGTGTCATGGCCTGTAGTGGCCCATGCACTCTGCCAGCAAAAATGGGCTCCCAAGCTCCGTTTTCAGCTGCGACGGCCTCCTACAACCCTCTGCCAGTGAAAACAGAGCTCGGGAGGGCCGCATGCAGCTCTCCTGACCTCCATTTTCTTTCACAGAGACACTGCAGGCCGGTCCTTTGCTGTTTCCAGGGCAGCCCCGTGGGCCAGATCTAAGCACCCTGCAGCCCGGATGCGGCCCCTGGGCCTTGAGTTTGACACCCCTGTACTAGATTAACTCGAAACACACACACACACCCCATACAATACTTTGAAGAAATCCAAATGCATATGCACAAGCCTCTAACGGATGGATTGAGGAGAAGAAACACATTGGATGGAATGCTGCCCTAATCAATGTGTAGAGTGGCCCTTTAAACTAAAACCACTGCTTTTTGAATAATCACATTTGTGCAGTTACTAGCTTCATTATGCATTACTTTGCTCATTCTCCATTTTGTGAACCAGGGCAGTATTTCATTTGAGGATACCTGAGGCACAACATTTGTTTTGGAACTATCAGATGATTAAAAACAATGAGGACATACACAGCAGGGGTGGTATTCGCAAATTACCGGTTGACAAATGTGAGTGCATGTGCATGCGTAGAGCCTTCCGCGCATGGACAGAGTGTGAAAAACTGAACATGATGACGTCGAGGCAGGTGGGCGGAGCCTCCTGCAGCTGCCGCTATCGGTTCAACCAAACTGGATAGAACCGGCTGAATACCACCACTGATACACAGATCCTTCATAGGGAGCACTTACACTGTGATAGTTTAAAATATAAACATAAGAACTGCTGTCATAGCAGGGGTGAAATCCAGCAGATTCTGACAGGTTCTGAAGAACCGGTAGTGGAAATTTTGAATAGTTCGGACAACCGGCAAATACTACCTCTGGCTGGCCTCAGAATGGTGTGGGAATGGAGATTTTGCAGTATCCTTTCCCTGCCATGCCCACCAAGCCACACCACGCCCACCAAGCCATGCCCACAAAACCAGTAGTAAAAAAATTTGGATTTCACCACTGTGTCATAGGTAAAGCCGGGATCTATCCATCATTATGTTTCCACCAGTAGGTTGGTCAGTTAGATGCCTTTGAAAGTTCATCAGCGTAACACGAACATCATGGCCAGTTGTTTCTAGGAACTCATACTCAGAAGTGTAGAAAGTCAGCACCCACCCCTCTCCTAGAAAAATGAAATATTTTGAGAACTATTAAGAAGGCAGAATATTATATTTTCCCTAAAAGAAAAAGAAAAATCTTAAAGGGAGACAGAAACTCAGAGCCACAGTTCCCTGCCCCCAAGCTGAGGCCAGCTTTTAGAAATGCAGATTTGGTAATCGGTTCAAGGCAAAGGCAGAATTAGGTAGAATGGTAGGATCAGTCCTCACTCAAGATCCAAACCAGGAAAGCCACAATAGGAATTGCCCAACACTCTTTCAGGACACAAGCCTCCTCATTACATCATCTCAGAGAGTCCAGGCTTCAACCAAACTTAACTCAGACAACCAAAAAAAGTTAGCTATGATCCCCTACAATATCCAATAGGAACAGGAAGCTCAAGTTCAAAGCCCAAGAGAGGGTATAAAAACCCCTCAATCTCAGACCCATGTGGTCAGCTGCCCAGGACCTCAAAGCCATGTAGTCCTGTTCCTCAATAAACCATCTTTCCAATCGGCCTCCATGTTTCCAGTGTCTTTCTCCCCACTTGGAACTGAACCAGATGCATATTTCTTCCAACAGAAGTATACTGCACTTGATAATGGGAGTTGTCCTGTGATTTGACAGCTAATACAACCAATTTACCCAATTTCCTTTTACAAAAAGAATTTTGGCAGAAGTCATCATATTCCATAGGAATGAATTTTTCACTTTAGGAACGAATTGTATTCACCTATACACCACCATTTTTATTGTTTGAATTTGTTGCCGGTCGATGCATCCATGCTCCCATATAGTATATTACAAGACAGAAATAATCTCCTGGATTTCTTTTCCACTGCAGCAGCTGTTTTGTACTTGTATAAATCTGTGTGCAGGATCAGAATAACCTCCAATTTATCCAGAATTTAATATTGCACAATTTTGGACGTAAAGAAATGGCAAGAACCAAGCCAAGGCACTAAAACCGAGCAGCTTTCATTGAAAGCGAGAAAAATACAGATAAGTGTATCCTTCTGATCTAATTCCTTTTTTTCCTCCTCTGCCACTATTCCAGTCTAAATGATTATGGTTTTTTTTCCAGCGAGATGCTAACGCAATTACAGATAGACTGGAAAACAAAAAGAATATCCTTATACTGTATATCAGAGTATATCTTCCCCTGTTTTTCTTCCTGGGAAAGCTTATCTTCAATACATTAGAAATATAGGTGGTCCTCAATGTACAACCTCAATTGAGCTCAAGTTTTCTATTATTAAGACAGACAGTTGTTAAGTGAGCTTTGCCCCATTTTACAGCCTTTCTTGCCACAGTTCCATGAATCACTGCAGTTGTTAGGTTAGTAACATGGTTGTTAAGTGAATTTGGCTTCCCCATTGACTTTGCTTGTCAGAAAGTCACAAAAGGTGATCAAATGACCCTGGGACACTGCAATTGTGATCAATATGAATCACTTGCTAAGCATCCAAATTTTGAATCATGTGATCATGGCGGTACTGCAATGATCATAAGTGTGTAAAATGGCCATAAGCAGCGGTGGGTTTCACATTATGTTACTACCGGTTCGCCGTGTGCCCAGTTTGCGCATGCACCTGCCTTCCACACAAGCACTTTGTTTGCGTGTGTACCTTCCATGCATGTGCCCAGACTCAAAAATGTGCCTAAATAGCATAGAGCCAGGGCAGGGGGGAAGGGCCCACCCGTGATTTCCGCTACCGGTTCAGGTCAACTGGTCCAAACCAGCTGAATACCACCTCTGGCCATAAGTCACTTTTTTCAGTGCCATTGTAACTTCGAATGGTCACTGAATGAACTGTTGTAAGTCGAGAATTTACTTGTACATGAATAAGACTTTCAGTTGGCATTACTAGGACTGAACCTGAATCTACAGAAGCTATAATGCAGCCTTCCCACCAGGTGTGTTGCCATTACAATTCCCAGCAGTCTGACTGGGAATATCTGGAGGATATTTGCTACAGCAGAAGGCTGCCCCATCACTGTTGTGAACTGTGAAAGTATATGAAAGTTTTCTAATTTTCTTTCCTGATCTTCCCTCAAGATCTCAGCAGTTGTTCCCAACAACTGTGATCACAGCCTTCTGTAGAACTCTGGCAGCATGGGGTGAAATTAAGATCCACAACAAAAAGAAAGATTTTCCTGGGGGAATCACAGTTACAAATGCTAGGCAAAATGTACCACCCCGACACACAAGACTGTCTGTGCTTATGCCTAGGATATGTTTTCAGTACCATCATAAATTCCTTCAATTCATTAATGGAATTGGAGAGTGGCTTCAGATATTGGGGTGAACCCTTGAGTAGTTTGCTTGATTTAGACTTCGCATATTTTGCACAGTCATTCTTCATAAATTCAATGAGTGTGTATGTCGCTTAGTCTGTTGCGTGAACTTAGACGCTTGTGGGTCACTCAGTAAATCAGGTTAGGGAAGGCATGCACAATGAGTGAATTCCTTGATTCTGTTTAGAGGGTTTGTATCAACATTACAGATATTTAAAACAAGGAAGAAGTATTTCTAGATCAAGTAGAGCATATCCAGGCTGTCTTTTAGTGTCAATGCTTCTAATTTCATTTATTCAGTATCAACATCCTGATGAGCCTTTTTTTTTCTTCCTACCATTAATCCCACTGTCAGCTTCTTCTTCTTTCTTTTTTTTTTCCTCCTTGCATGTTCTGGCATTTTGGATGTGCAAGAAATCTTGTCACACAGTTCCAGAGCTCTGCACTATCTACTACAAGCTGCCCTTTCATTTTCAACAGCTCAGGGCTGATGGAATGGCTTCTCTTTTTCGCCTGCTGTGCTTATGTTCCTTGAAATGTGGAATTTTCTATTAGAGCCCTTAGTGGGCAGTCTGCGATATTGTTAATTACATCAGGAGAGTTTTGCGTTTTCCCCATGCTGGTTCATAAAACAAGAGGATTGTTCAAGAATTTGCAGTTCATACTGAAGGAAAAGAGAAGAGTCAAGAGGATACAGTGGGTCAGGAAAAGCTTCTGGACTTGATTTGACTGATTACTGGCAAAGGGTTTTCCACATACTAGGTGGATAGATTTTGTTCCCTCAAAGCAAATTTGTCTATATATTATTGGTGTTTAAGATTGGACAGAGCATTTGGTGCTTTAATCTGAGACACACTTAAAGATAAAATTGCTTCTTATCAGGGAGGGATAGGTCTGTCTCATTTTTCCATGGAGTCCAAATAATGCAAGTTCCAGTAGAATTTTTTTTAAAAGAAAAAAGAAATATTGTTAATACCAGCAAGATATACAAACCAAAAAGCTATGAATATATCTCGGGGGGAAATTGTTTCTTTTCTTGTATGTGTATTATATCAAGTAACTTCAAATTTTCCCCTGAGTGAAGATCAGAAATCTTCTTTTAAAATAACACCTGATTTTGTTATGTAATATATTCCCGTCTGATACTTTCAAAATATAATATTAGCATCTTGCCCTTCTTTTTAACAATACACAATAACAGTTTCCCCTCCCTGCTGAGAATAAAGGAACAGGCAAAACTAAATGGGTCAGAAACCAGAAACAAGAATTACCAAATGTATCTGGTATGTATATTGTATGTCTTATGTACTAATTATTTTTGTCAATAAATCTTCATTCTGACAGAGCCATATGACTTCTGGTTGCAAAATCTCAGGGACAATAGAGCTGGAGGAGATGGGATTAAATATATTAACATAGCTCGAACCTGTGACTTATTTTAGCTTTGACAGCAAATTTAATTAGGAGGAAACATACTGATCTTCTACATCCTGGGGCCTTTATGAAAAATAGATGCATTCACTTTGTCACCCCAATCCAGTTTCTTTATTCAAAGAGATGGATTTCAGAGAAGCCACTTCCTACATATATAAATTGGAAAAGGAATAGAATATATTTACTTCCTTACCAAAGCCCATATATTGCTGCGGTAGAATGGAGATCAGAAAGAGCTGCTAGTAAGAGCTCCCTAAAGCTTAATATAAGACAAATAAATCATTCTTAAGCCTCTACTGTCCATGTTGCTGCCATGATAGTCCTGTACTTTATAAAACTGCTTCTTTCCCATTTTACTAAGGTAAATTGCTTGAGGACTAGCGTACACGTGTATCTATCGGGAGAGCTTGATATTATCGGAGAATTATATGAAAACATTCATATAAGTGGGAGTAAACTGTGTTATTGGTAGAAAGTAGTAACAATTAGAATCCTGTGGGAGTTACATAATATTTCTATTGGCTGCAATGTTGCTGATATAAGCTATTCCAAGCACTGCATGTTCAGGAAGTAAACTGATTCAGTGGTGACTTTGCTAATGGTTCAATACAACACTGGACAGATTAAAGGATAAAGACAGGAACTACATCTCAAGGCATAGTATAATCTATAGAATCTATAGGCTTGAACACTTGGGATGATTTAAATTTGCTCTGAATTCCTGGATGGAAGAAAAATAGATTGTTATATAAATATATACACAAATGAGAGATTAGTCCTTAGTACATTTGCACATGTTGCATCTCCCTGAAGGCAACAGAGTGTGTGCCACAAGCAGAAATTAAACACATTGTGTCAAAGAAGCACAGGAGGACAGAAATTGTGCAGTAAACGCTTGTTTAATCTTTCAGGATGGTCACACCACCGCTCTGCCTGCCTTTCTGTCCCCTTGAAAAAAAGATAAAGCTTCAACCACAACAATACACGAGCACACATCAAATAGCTTATGAATGATTAGAATGTAAGAAGTATATATGTGTTTTGTTGTGTAAAAGGGGAGTTAAGTGTCTGGGGGTGTGTGGGGATTCAAGGATAGTT
>JANHZT010005494.1:86202-98289 GCA_032468215.1 Stegonotus admiraltiensis
AAGGCTGAGTCAACCTTGAGCCTAGTGAGAATTGAACTCGCAGTAATTGCAGGCAGCTGGAAGTTAAATACTGCCTTAGTAGGAGGCATTAGTCTCCTACTCCACTCAGGCTCCTATAGTAAAGCATTGCTGCCATCATGTTAATGGCAGCAATGCTTTACCATACTTTCCAGAGTTGTATTTGGATTGTTTTTAGCTTCTGTATCTCAAGGATATAGGAAGGATGTGTAGATGAAGGCCACTGCTTAATTGTTTGGCCCTTGCTCTTCTTGGATGATTAAACTGGCCAGATTGGAGCTGGTCTGCTGGTTAAGGGATATCAACAGTGCCTTCTTGAGCACAAGTTCTGTCCCTGAATGTTTAAAGAAAGTAGTTCTAAAGCCTTTCTTGACAAAGCTCTTGATCAGAAGATCTTTCCAGTGGCAGCTCAGTCTCAACTGTTGCATTCTTGGATAAAGTAGCTCAGAAAGTAAAATCTGGATTGGGATTGTATCCAGGATATGATACTGACACTGCTTTGATACAGTAGATAATTGATGTGAGAAACTAGACAGGGAAGTTCTCTGGGTTCCTTAGCGTCTTTTGATCCTAACAGCCATGGTGGCTTTCTGGATTACCTGGCAGGGCTAGAACTTAGCGCTCACAGTAGTTGCAATTCTTCCTGTGAGTATGTGTCCAAACAATGGTGCTGAGGGACAGCTGTTTGTCACCTTGATTTGTTGATGATCCATTGGATTCTTTGTCTTTAAAGTTGTTTGTTCAATATCTACTGCAAAATGTTGCAGTTTATGTGCAGCTTTGGAGTGGAACTCGATCCACATGCTGTTGACCCCCAATTCTACTCTTTCCCGACTTCCACCCTCAAGGGATCAACCACTACCCTTAAGTATTGTCTAATCTTGACACATGTAGCTTTAGACTTGGAAGTCACAGCTGTGACAAGAAACACATTTGCATATTTGTTTGTTTGTTTGTTTGTTTGTTTGTTTATTCATTCATTCATTTTATTTTCATCTTGTTTTAGGTACACCAGGTGGCAAATGTACCTAATACTCCTTCCACTTCCTATTTCCCCCACAGCAACAACCCAGTGAGGTAGATTGGGCTGAGAGAGAGTGACTGACCCAGGGTCACCCAGTTGGTTTTTCATGCCTAAGGCAAGACTAGAACTTACAATCTCCTGCTTCCTAGGCCAGCACTTCAACCACTAGACCAAACGGTGGGTGTACCAACTGCAGTGTTTCCCAAGCATGTGAGATTTAGTAACAAGTATTCACATCTTAGTTACCATCCATTTTATGTGCATGAAAGGTATCTGGAAGTAGCATTTGGTTTAAAATGGCTGCATATTCTTTCTAAAGGTGCTTTAAGTGAACTGCACGGATTCCTTTTTCAGAACGAATGAGTCATGATTAGGAAGGTTCATGTCAGGTTAAAACGGTTCACTATTATTGAACAAATAGCGGATCAGCCTTTGCTATCTGGCTGCCTATTAACAAAAGTGGTCCTGGGCAGCTGAACTGAACAAATTACATATGAAGCTCCATTGTCTAAGATGGTTAAGTCAACATATTTCAAGGGATTTTGGAGGGGGAGGGGATTGGGGAATTTGCCATTTAGCAGTTTGTGTTTTGTAGTATGTCAGCTAAGCTCTCTCACACAAAACTCTTTTCCCTATTTGAATTAAATTGCTAAACTGAAAAAGGCTTGTAATGAGTCACAAACCAATTTAGTTATTGTTTGAAAATCAGATTTTAGACTCAATTTCCAATCAGATCCTTTGACTGCTTAGTGTGTATCTTTTGCACTTGCATTCTGGCAACACACCAAGTGTACTGAGGTAAATTTACCCATCCTTGCTCTAATGCATCAGGGTTAGAATTGGGATGGTCCAATTCTAAATATCTGCTTGGATGTTTATTTATGCAGTAATCATCAAATTGAGGCTGAACAAAAAGCAAGTTATCTACTGGACTAGTTAATCTTGGAATTATAGCATTGGAAGGAACCTAACAGAGCATCAACTATTGAAAACTATTACATCCCCCAAAGATAACTATCCATCCTCTGTTTTAAAATGTTTAGTGAAGGGAGGAAAACTACTCTATGAAGAAATCTTTAGTACTGACTAATAGTTTGGTCTACCTTTCATCCATCTATCTATCTATCTATCTATCTATCTATCTATCTATCTATCTATCTATCTATCATCTAACTCTATCTATCTTTAATCTACTCTATTATCCATCCATCCATCCATCCATCCATCCATCCATCCATCCATCCATCCATCCATCCATCTATCTATCTATCTATCTATCTATCTATCTATCTATTTCCTCTATCATCTATCTAGCTATCATCTATCTCTAGCTATCATCTATCCTATCTATCATCTATCCTAACTATCTATCTGTCAGCCTTGGAAGCCTTATTTTGAAAAGACAGCTCGAGACTATCTATCTATCTATCTATCTATCTATCTATCTATCATATACATTTTTATTATCCCCCCTTTATTAATTTATAAATAACTCAAGGCAGTGAACATACCTAATATTCTCTCCTCCTCTTTTCCCCACAACTACCCTGTGAGGTGGGTTGGGTTGAAAGAGAGCGATTGGTCCAAAGTCACCAACTTGTTTTTCATGCCTAGGTGTGACTGGAACTCACCATTTCCTGGTTTTAGTCTGTGTCTACATTTTTAAAGTTTCATCCCATTAGTTCTAGTCTTACCTTCTGGAGCAAATGAGAATTAGTCCAAACCCTCTGCACTGTGACTGCCCTTCAGATAATTGAAAACACCTATTATGTCTCCTTTGAACTTTCTCTTTTGCAAGCTAAATACACCCAGGTCTTCTAAATGTTCCTCATAGGGCTTGGTTTCCTACTCTTTCAACATGATGGTAGCCCTTCTCAAGACTTTATTGTCTTTTGAAACTAAGGTTTAAAATGAAATAAGCAAGGTCTTTGACACAAGAAATGTTCTGTTAAATAAGGTATTTGTGTTGTGTTGTAAACACAGTGTATGTGCTTTTATATCAAGCAATCATAAAAATAAAACACTTTTTACAGTATGTTGTATAAACTTGGCCATTTTAGTTATTTATCCATGATTTATGGCTTAGTATGACTTGTGAAGAACCCATCATAACTACCATATGTCTAACTATGGCTTTACTATGATATCTGAACTCAAACTCCTCAACAACAACAACAAATTCTCAGCCAAAAGAGCCATGTTTGAAATGACAGCAAATTTAGCTCTCAGCATAGTTGTATTTATTAGCAGACCAGAAGAGAAGAGAACATATAAGGATAAAATTTGCTCAGGACAACTAGAATGGGAAATATCTTCTAATGTTACTGAATAGGTACTGAAAAGAAACTGTCCACAATGGTTTTCAGCCCTTTAAGTTCTAATATTTGGAAAATGCAAGGTGCAATTGTGAGATAGAACTTCTTTTTCTTTCTTGGTGCTTTTCTCCCACTATGTCTGTGACAAATTTGACATTAACTACACTCTACTCTATTAGCAATTGCCAGCATTTAGATCTCAGAAAGCATCGGTCTGAAGGAAAATGAAGCTGGCATAGCAGGGGCCAGCAGTTCTCAGATTAGCGAGGACCATTAGTTCAACAAAGCTACCCCTCTTCTGTGACCCAGAATGGCCTAGTGTCCATTAAAGTAGAATGGCAAGGGGAAAAAAGCCTGGAATTGAAACCCTGGAGCCCTAATACAGGCATTGATTCTTTAGCATGCAGTAGGCATTCTTTTATTAGAATTGGCTTCTTTCTTGTCTTCAATAATACTAACTACACCAGCCAAGCTATATCCAAGAGTATACTTCACAGTAACTCAAACCTAGAAAAAGGGCTTCAGACTTTCAAGACCATTGATTTACCATTGGGCAGTCCGTGCTGTTGATTGAATAGACTGGTTCTATTGTCTTGCACTTGGAGAGGTTTTGATTGTCATTAGAACAATATTGACTGGGCTTTAAATTGGAATCGCAAAATTTTAAGGATGGGAAGGCTATTGTCTGGAAGTCACTAAGAGAAGGAGAAGACACAAAGAAGGCAAAACAAATAAAAATAATAATAAAGGTTTCTTTAGCCTCCCCAAATATGAGCTATTCCAGTTTGGTTGTCTTCAAATTCCATAATCCTCAGTCAGATACCAATGGGCAAGAACTTTCAGCATAAAACATATGACAATTTTCAGATTATCAGCTCTTAATATAAAAGAAAGTACAAATATGCAAGTAGGATAGGCGAACAAGTCCAACCATATACTAAACTGGACATGGTGCAGTCATGGCCTCATATCTATAGGATTTTTTTTTTTGCCCACCTCCAGATATAATGTTTAGGTAGAGATGAAAAAAAAGCATTTTGACTGCTGAAAAAGAATAATTATATATTACTCTGTTTTCCAAATAGCTATTTCCCCCTGGAGGAGTTCATATCAGTGAAAAAAGAAGTGTGAAGCCCCATCCTCAGACCCACAAAACACATGAAGGATAGGAAATGGATGGAGAAATAGACAAAAGATCACTTCTGGCAGGGCTGGACTTCGTTCCTACAGTTGTAGCTTGAAAAGTGATTGGTGATTCTCATTTTTTTGGCTATTGGGCAGGTTTGGGACTGCCTTAGGCAATCAAATATACTGTCCTTCTGTTCTCTAGGTCCCATGACAACCGTAAAGTAAGTTTCCTGCAGTCACACCTTTTCTGGCCTGACTGATCTCCTCTTTTTCATAATGATATTTATTACTACTGTTGTTTTAGTTCCACTTCATGCAGCTTTGACTTTATAGCTGTAGCCCACAAGTGAGATGCTTCCATTTGCTCAAAGAAGCAGTGCAATGATAAATTAGGAGAATGAAAGGCAGAAAGAAATGAGCTTCTTTGGACTTTCTGATGAATGAAACAAATAGAAGCATTTAATTCATAATATATATGAATTCCGCTATTTATGTAAGTGGGTAGCATGATTTATCATGTTAAGATATTAAGTAATAACTGATATCATTGGAAGAGCAGTGAGGCTGGACTCAGGGGATGAGGAAAAGGCTGTGTTAATAAAGCAGATCTTTCAGAGCAGAAATCTAAAAGTCTTTTAGTTCAGTCTGCACTCTGCAGTTGAGAATGGTTTGCTTAATTCTACTATACATTAGAAGAAGAAAAAAACATAGCAACCTTCCAAAATTGTTATATGGCTGGAAAATTAGAAATCAAAGAACTAAAATATGCTGTTAAAATATGATATGGAAGACTAGGCCACAGACTTCTTGTTCCCAGAGCAGCAGAACTATTATTTGCTGAGCTGAAACTAATCAGTGCTGGAAATTCTTCTGTTTGTGGTATTTGTTCAGTAATATGTAGCTCTGCCACAAATCTCCATCTCTTGGAGTCGATATTCCTGTTACAATAATATTGTAAGCATGATTGTGATTCAGGCCTGTATCCTAAATGAGCCTAGCCATGCATTTATAAATCTTGTGAGAGACAATGGAGGTTGCTGGCAGACAAATAGATGGCTTGGAATTGGTTCTAACTATATCAAGTTTCTTGTTTCTTCTCCATTCTAGTTTTTGTGTCATGGGAAAAGTCTCCTTGTCAGAGCTTTCAGTCTCATCTATATAAAAGGCTGACTTCTTATGCTAAGGATTAACAGCATAGGTTATGTATCCATCACAACCAAAGCAGCTAATCGTGGCGGGCAAATGTACCAGACTTCTGTTCCACATCATTTTTATAGTGCACGTATATGGCAAAATATAAATATAGCATCTTCAGAGATGCCACATGATCTCCCTCTCTAAGGTAGGCCAATTCCCTTAATAGGCAAAAATGTGTATAAGATTTTGAGTTCTCTAGGCAAGTTTTTTACAAAAAGCACAGGGCATGGAGAAGAAGCAAGAAAGTCCCAGACTTTGCTCAGAGACTTCATCCATGAATTCTGTCATTCAAGTCAAACTCAAAATGGAGATTGTAGATTAAATGCATAGTCATAGTGTTGTCAATGTCAGTTTACACCCAATGTTCGAATGCATACCAGCCTGTCATTTGCAATGGGCAAAGCGCACAGTCTTCCAGGTCGTAAATATGTGAAGTGATCCGAGTGCAGATTAGAAATACGTGAATGCATGCATACCCATTCTCTTGGCAGGTAAGCAACATTGTGCAAAGTGCAGTATAGGAGTGTAAAATAGTAAGCAAAAGAATGTAAAGGCAAGAGATAAAAGAAAATCTAACTAAGTCTAGTTCATACCCTTAGCATTTTCTTAATATGACCAAGTTGCCCATAGGTTCCTTTTTCAGACCTGTCACTCATTTTATTATTCAGTTTATATTTTCATACAAAGTGAATTCATTCTGGACCCTATCTCATTTTGTTTTATGAACACATAGTTCCTAAATATTCCATTTCCACTGCATTCAACTTGTATATTAACTCCTCACATATCCAACACTTATTTCTATACACCAAACTGGGCTAAGCCCACTCTATGGCCAGCCATTTTAGCTTCTTTCAACATTAATTCCACACAACAGCTAGGATTCTTGCTGCTCTGATTAAATGCTAGAAAATTTCTATGAATCTACAGAGGAACTGGAAAGAAGGAATAAATTCTTCCCTTCTTGCTTTGATCAGTTTTTCAGATCAGATGCCTAGGGGGTGACCATTTCCAGGATGGATCAGATGATCACCTGCATATGTTTGGCATTTGATGGAATTTCATTCCTTTCCTATCCAGCAGATGTTTCTCCTTTTCTAAAATTAATAGCCCAAATGTCCCAGAAATGTCTGGCAATCTCAGGAAAAATAAGAAGTTTCTTCAAATGATTTCTCTTAGTAGCTATACCCAAAGGTAAGAACACATGGTCACCTCACTAAGTCCAGCTTGCCTGAGATGTTAAGCTTGGAGGATGACAACAAATTGCCTCAGCCTAAGTAGTCTATGAAATCTGGACAGAAGAAGAGGCTCAAAGCAGCACAAACTGGAATTACTCATAACTTCACTAACACTGCACAAGCCCCAGCCTCTTCTAAAAGGCTAGCACATCCTTCTCCTAGTAGACAACAGAACTGCTGAAGTTCACAGCGGGAGAAAAGGAGCACATCAAGCTAAAACAAGCAAATAAATTCCTATGCTGAGCTTAGGAAAAGCCTCTCTCATGGTAGGGAATCCAGACGTGGCAGCATATGGTCTCAGCCATTCAGAGAATGGAAACTCAACTCTGGGCCATTCAAGCAAATATACATTTTCTAGAGGCCACCAATGGGCCTCCTAGCTTCCCCACTGCGGAAGAGCAGGCTGCTTGAACAAAATTGCTAGGTCGCCTTCTTTCTCTCCCATTTGAGCCTTTTCCCCAATGTCAGGACAGTGGAGTTGCCAATTAAACAGCAAGCTTCACATGGGTGTAGGGGATCCGTGTTTTGGAGCTCTGCAGCCACCAGCCAACCGAGTACAGCAGCGAAACAAAAGAAGACATTTTTCCTTCAGAAGCAGTAGGCAGTCCAAAAGAGAGAGAAAAAGAAGGATAGCAAGACAAAGTACAGTATTAAAAAGGTTCAAGAGCTCTACATACTGCCCATTAACAGTAAAAGAATGAATCTCAGAGAGAGGGGAATTATGACAGAACAGATTTAAGAAAGAAATCTTGAAGCTTACT
Organism: Stegonotus admiraltiensis; assembly: GCA_032468215.1. NCBI lineage: Eukaryota > Metazoa > Chordata > Lepidosauria > Squamata > Colubridae > Stegonotus > Stegonotus admiraltiensis. The sequence goes on from JANHZT010005494.1 coordinate 93,884, forward strand.
AATAATAGTATAAAATGTACTGGTAGTATGTAGGTAATTGTAATAGAATAATATGTAATAGTAATAAAGTATAGTACATAGTAATTGTATAGAATGTAGTAGTAGTAATAGTAATTGTCATACTAATAGTATAGAGATAGCAATAGAAAAGAATATAAGAAGCACTTGCATCATCTTTATATATTTGTTTTTACCAAATAAAACATCTCCCCCAAACATTATAGGGAGATATAAAGAAACCACTTGTCCAGGGTCTTTTTTGACTTTGGGTCAATCAAATTGGGCATGATTTTAAAAAGAACCTGTAATACCCACCAATTGTAAAGTGAAGAAATTCATTTAATCCTTCCCAATCAGCTAACATTTATAGCATTCGTTTCATGTCTGTTCTTAGGTATAACTCTAAAATACTCTTTCCATCATTTTCTAATTTCAGTTTATCCGAAACCATTCCATCCACATTATTCTTAATTCCATTCATTCTGTTAGAACCTCCTTCTTTAGACTTTTCACCTATTTCCGAACAATGTTTTTATTTGCATTAAAATCACTCTGGATTTTCTCTGCCCCTTTTCAACTTAACTGTTTCTTGTTTCCCTTGACTACGCTATTTACAGCTATCTTTTACTCTGTGTACATATTTAACAAAAATGTTACCTTGCTCTGATTTTTTTTGCAGAAATCATTTTAATATTTGCATTTTTCCCATGTCTATAATCTCTTTAACATTCCACCTAAAATCTTTTTTCAGATTTTGTTCTACATGGAATTCTACACATTTCTGTGTAACGTTTCTTTTTCAATCTGTTTCAAATGGCCTCCATGTTCTCTTTTCTAGGATCAATTTTCCATTCATCCTGTTAGGAGATCAATTCCCCCCTCCCCCAATACTTTACTCATATAGGATATGTACTTTGTCTTCCTACAATTGTTTTACTTCTATTTTCTTTCACTATTTTCCTCCAAGCTCATATCTTCACCAGATCTGTTCTTCATATTTCCAAATAACTGTCTGTCCCATATTCTCTTATTGCCCTTGAATCCTTTCTCAATTTTCTCAGTTTTTCATCATAAACCATAAAATCAGTCATGCTTTTAGGTTTACATTCATTCCTTTCCCAGGTGTACATATGAATAGACTTACACTTAAACCACATCTTTGAAACAATCAGACGTTTGCCTAAGCAGTCCCCACTCTCATTCATTCTTGGATCTCTGAATGGGCCAATCACTTTTATTGTACTCTCCCATCTTGTTCCTGCCCATCCATTCATGTCACCTAACGGAATAATTTTCCGTGGATCACATTCATTCAGAACGCTGCACAATTTTCTCTAGACTCATCCTTGATTATTTCATTTTCATCATTTACCGGAGCATGACTATTGTCAGATTACTGGAGTATCTCTCACCATCCTATGGATTTCTACTTTCACATACACCTACCTGGTCATTCATTAAATGCCCTTGAAAGCATATGATCAGTGTTAACATAATGGCATTCTCTAGTCTGAAATTCATTAGTTTCTGACTCTTCAGGTTAATTCTTCACAGCAACCCCAGTGCCACCAAGCATGGTGTACGCTGACACAGCATGAAGGTTAAGAGATAATAAGAGAAATGAGTGAGCTGCTGCCATCGGACCACAATCTTCTTCCATCTTTTCGATATCTTAGAATATATATCATACTACAGCTCGAGGCTCAGCATCATTGCCTTGTGTTTCTCTACTGGACTCCTGCCTCATACCATTTCAATCTTCATTAGTTTAAAAAAAAGGGGTTGGGGGGGTTGTTCAAAAAAGCAGCTGGCAGAAACAAAATTAAGTTTCCTCCCCTCTAAGCCACTAGCTTCTGAGCCTGTTGTTTATTACCAACCAACAAGTACCAGGACTTTACTGCACACATTTGTACATAATGTACATTTATTACAAGCATTTGCTTGTAACCTGAAATTTGTCCCTTTCATTCTTATGAAATCTACATTATTAGCCTTATTGTTGCCAAAGCTAAAAAGAAAGTCCATTCCTTTTACTTCAGTGAAAAACAAAGCACCTGTCACAGCTGCTCATTGTAATTTCTGATTGTGAGTTTTGACTAAAGAAAAGCTGACCGCTAGGAAAATCAACAGCTTTTGCCTCTGATCCCAGCCCTTATCTTCCAGATATATATATTTATTTATTTATATTTATTTATTATTATTTGTCAAATACGTATAACAGATATAAGTATAAACATGATTTTGAATACAGGATAAGGATACAAATACATGGGAACAGTAGGCCAGGTTCATTAGGCATGTTGGTGTGCTTATGCATGTCCCTTACAGACCTCTTAGGAATGGGGTGAGGTCAACAGTTTAAGGTTAAAGTTTTGGGGGTTTGGGGATGAAACCACAGAGTAAGGTAGTGCATTCCAGGCATTGACCACTCTATTGCTGAAGTTGTATTTTTTGCAATCAAGTTTTGAGCGGTTTACCTTAAGTATGTATCTATTGTGTGCTTGTGTATTGTTGCAGTTGAAGCTGAAATAGTTATTGACAGGTAGGACGTTGAAGCAGATAATTTTGTGTACCATGCTTAGATCAGACCGAAGGCAGCGTAGTTCTAAGTTGTCTAAGCCCAAAATTTCAAGCCTGGTGGCATAAGGTATTCTGTTGTGAGCAGAGGAGTGGAGGATTCTTCTCATGAAATATCTCTGGACTCACTCAATTGTATTAATGTCCGATATGTAGTGCGGGTTCCAGACAGATGAGCTGCATTCGAGAATTGGTCTAGCAAAGTTTTTGTATGCCCTAGTTTTCAGTACAATATTACCGGAGAAGAAGCTTTGCAAGATTAGGTTAGCGACTCTTAATGCCTTTTTGGCAATGCTGTTACAATGAGTTCTGTATCTATCTAGAGCGACATACCAGAACTTTGTGTAAGAGTTTATTAAGCAGAGTCCAGTTGGCATGAGATACACCAACATAGGTGCAACTGCACACCTCCCCACTCCCCAGGGGAAGGGGAATGTAACCATTTCTATCCTTCCTCCATAGAAAGTGAATAGGTCATACCCTTCTCAGATCCAAACACTGTTGCTGGAACCTGGAAAGTGGCTTAACACAAACTGCCTACAGACCAGTTTCTCAGTTAAAAACTGTAATGCTGGTATCATATAAGGCACTTCCTGTGTGACTACATGTGAATATAGCTAAATGTCTATGGAGATTCTCAGTCATCCAGGTCATGGTTGTCCCAAAGGTACTTTTTCAAGAGGCAGCTGGAATTCCTTGTTCTTCCTTCAATATAAATCCTTCCATTGTCCACCATCCAGTCAGAGCTGAAGAAGCTTATTGGATGAGAAGCAAAACATCTTTTTAAAAAACCCACAGGAAAGTCTAGTTGTCTCTTGGAAAAGCACCTTTGGGGCATATAGCATAAAATCATCCACTTTGAATATTTGCACATGGAGTGACTATTTTGTTGGGGAGTTCAGTTCTCTTTCCTTCATGAAGATATTTCCTTTATGCAACGTGGATGTTTGTTCTAGGAGTCTTGATGGCTCTTTAGATTGTTGTTTTGCAGGGCACAGATCAGGTTGATGTATCTACAATCAGATTCCCAAGGAAATCTGTAAACCAGAAAAAACCCTCTACAGTAATGGTTTTTCCACAATAACATTTTGTTGCCTTTCTGTTGGCAACATTCACATCCACATTCCTTGTGAAATTAGGTATTAGTGTTTTTCTGAGTGGTTGCCAATGTTTGATTATTAATATTCACTCTTCCTGCCAATATATCTTTTTCACATTGATTTTCCAGCCAATACCTGGTGAAAGATCGAGAGAAAGAAGAGGGCAGGCAACTTTGTGGATGGTGCTGATTTTGCAAGACAATTAATAAAGTTTATGTTACTGCATTTGGAAAGTGATCATTGCTAACAATGAGTAATAATGTATAATAATAAAGCTTTTGTTTTACAGTATATCTTCATTACCTTTCTATTCCCAAGGCTTTCAGATTAAGAACGGTAAGAAAAAAAAGATAGTGACTCTGCCAAAAGAAGGAGACAGACCCATTTGGCTGCTTTAACAATAGATGTCTCCTGTCCTGATCTTCAAATTGTGCCATGAATGTTTGAAGGGCCAGAGATATCATCTCTGAATTATCTTTTCTTCCATGCTAGAGCTAGATCAGTGCTTTCAGGAATGTGTGATCACATTGTAGACGTTAGATACAGGACCTGCCAAGGGAGAAAGATTAGAAAAACTGGACCAGAATATTTTTCAACTGTAATAAGTTGAGGAGGTAAGAATACTCTTTGAGAGTCTGTCTTTTGGCTAAGGACCAGTGGTGAAATCTAAAATTTGTTACTACTGGTTCTGTGGGTGTGGCTTGGTGGGAGGGGTAATGTGACTGGGTG
>JANHZT010005495.1:20191-31628 GCA_032468215.1 Stegonotus admiraltiensis
AGCGCCCTAGTTTTCAGAGATAAGCATTACTCAGAAGAGGTTAGGTATAGGCATAATAATAAAAATTATCTCCATTTTTCTTATTCAACTATTTTATAACCTTGGGTGGGGGTGGGATGGGGGGTAGTGGGATAGAGAATAAGAAATCACCTTAGAAAACCTGAGATTAAACAGAAACACCCACGACTGGAACTATTTATATAATAAACACTATTGTCCCACTCCTTTCTTGGAATAGAATTGCAAAATCCAACCAAGTTAACAAGGGACAACAAAATACACAAAAAAAGAGAAGGAGAGGCCCTTTGTCATAATGAGGCCTTGTGGGAAGTAATTCATCTGCACTTGCTTGTCTTCAGGAGTTCTTTAAGTCTTACAACAGCTATATAGTTCACTCCCCTGGAGTAAGATGGTTTTCTTATAGAAATCACTGCCAATTTCTATCCTCTCTCCCAACCCCCATTTTATAAATCTGTGTCACGTATGCCTGGCTTTCTTTTAATCCATCAGGAGCAGCTGGTTGAATCCAGCATGTAGATATAAAGAAACAATGGTGATATTGTCACTGTTATAGGAAAGACTCAGATATATTGATTTAAAAAATGCAACCTACAATGATCAGGCTTACTAGGAGCTTGGGTTTTTCTTTAACATCCATTTTAAAATTCTAAACTTTTCCTTAAAAATATTTCTAAAATCAGTAAATTCTAATGTATCTTTTTTATAACTTTCTCTTAACATTCATACATTCAAATTCACTTTCAATAATATTTTACGCTTTAGGAATATAGCAGAAGGCTATATATTGGGAAGAAAAAGTGCTAAAGATAAAGTTGGGATATATAAAGATGTTTTAAGTAAATCGATAAATAAAGAAGAGGAGCTATTCCTGACATACCCTGACTGTTAAAATGAGAATTATATGAAGGAGAAAGGTCTAAATAAAAACTGTCTCAATTAAACTATTGTAAAAAAAGGATTGTTTCATATACGTCTTGTTGAAAAAAGGAAATAAAATTAAATACCATAACAAAGCATATTACATACGCATATTATCTTATGCGTATTTAATATGAAAATAAGCCCAGCATGTATGATTTATTGCTAAACACAGAGAAAAATAGATGGGAAGCCAAAGTATCTTCTCAAGAGTGTAAATATGCATTGTAGTTCTATCAGAGAACTACAATGGAGATAATCAAAATCCTCAGTGAAGGGAAAAAATGTATCTTCAAAATAAACAAAATCAAGACTAAGTGACTTTGACAGGTGCACACAGAAGAGACTGTCATTCCTTATATAATTCCACCAACAGACTGCCTTGTATCCTTGTGCTATAAAGGGAATAGAGATTTTTTAGCTGCTGTGAGTTGAAAACAGGATTAGAAGAACAAACTTTTGCACAACACAATCTTATTACACGTGCTTAATAGAAGTAAGCCCCAATGAGTCCAATGGCTCGTTCTTAAAGGTAAATCCAAAAATGGATGGCAGCATTAGCAATATAGCAGCATGAAATAACTTGTACCTTTTCCAAGGGAAATCTTGGAAAATTAGCTTTTAATTGAGAATGGAAATGGCAGCCAGGAAACAGAAAAGTCTTCTACAAAAGAGGACTACCACACAAAGTATCCTCCTCTGAAACAGTAATAATTAAAAGCCTCTCGGTCCTATCTTCCTCATGCTTACTTGCCCTTTGTTCGATGTAGGATTTAGGTCAGGATCCAGATTGTGACCTTCTGTGACTCTGATAAATAGCAGTTCCAATGAATTCTCAAATAGGACCCAGGCAACAGCTGCATTTACTAAAAGATGTTGCAGTTACAGGGCCCAGGGTGACACAGGAAGGAGAAGCGCAGCCGTTCCTGGCAGATGGCTGCCCATGTGCCCTTAATTGGCAGAGTTTCAAACAAACATGGTTCTTATTCTGGCCTTATTTGTGCCAATTGCTGCTGCAACAGCAATTTATACTCAAGGGCATTTCTTACCTTTGTTAATTCCACAGAACTGAGCTAGCACATTTCTGAATAAAGCCTCAGGCAAGTGAAAGTGTGATATAGTGGATAATTGCTGGACTAGGCCTGAGGAGACCCAAGTTTGAGTCTACTTTCATCTAAAAAAATCTCAAGAGTGGTGATTTTGGGTCAGTCACTCACTCAGCCAACCTAACTCAGACAGAGGAGGAATGCTAAGTACACTTGCATATTCTCCTGGAGGAAAGGGAAATCTAGCAAATAAGAAAATGAATAAACAAAATATTTAATTTTGCAGCCGGGTCTGAGTCATTTACAATTATGAGAATACTTTACTCTTTGAAACATTCTTCAAATAAGCTACAGAACTGAAACTAGAATAGAAAATTAGGGAGAAAATACAACTATCTTGGGAAAAATAGCATATGGTTTGCCTACTAAAAAGCTACTCACTGTTTCTATTAGGGAAGGTTTTGAAAACCTTAATAGAATCAACAGGACACTTTAACTGAGAGTATGAAATTATTATCATAAATTTATGTTGTACATGAAGCAAGTCAGAGAAACCAAAATTGGTGTTTATTTGTACATCCTGCCTTTGCTTTGGGAGCTCATATAACACTGTATTCTACATCAACTTTATTTCATCATTTTGTGAGGCAGAGGAGGCTACATTGTAAGTGAATTGCTGTGGCTGGGAGAGGTAAATTTGAATCTGGGTCTCCATGATGGCATTACACTGGTATAGCCCACAAGCTGCCCTTATATTCCACTTAGGGAGGACATTATGATTATATATTTAGTTACTTAATTCTCTATCCATTGTCTATAAAATCAGAAAGACCAGCCCTCTTTATAACTTTGTTATTCATTTTTTAAACTTTATTTGTCAACTGTCTTTATTCTTCTCTGTAATGCAGTGGTGTAGCTTGTACTGAGTATACATGTTTAGCAACTCTGATAGATTTTTGGGGTGTTTCAGAGCAAGGTGCCTAAGACCTTTCTATCCTTTCTCCAGATTAAATGGAGATAGAAGGGGAAGGGCTTGATTAAAGCTTAACAATACCATCTATCTGGATGTTCAAGTACTGGTATTTGCATCTGGGCTGGTGTTTTCACGGTAAGCATGGCAAAATGTGCAATACTGGATGTGTAGAGCCAATGTTATTCCTTTAAGATTTGGGTCTAAACAAACCCTAAAGATATGTGAAACAGTCACTCTGAATTCCAATCTGAATTCTGAAAGAATTCCAAATTCTTTCTATGTTGGAGTTGTGATTCTTTTGGTGCATCTGATCCTCCCTTTAAAAAAAAATACAGTAATTAATACTTATTTGGACAAGATGGGTCTACCCATTTCTGAAAGAAAGCATGGTATAACCCCTGCTTATGAAGCTTTGCTCAATCTAACTCTTTTGGACAAATTTAGTCCAGACAAGTTTCTAACCACCATTTTGGAGAACATAGTAGCAAAAGAGGTAGCCCTGCGACTTCAGAAGACCCTAGAAAAAGCAGATTATCTGGGCTGGTGGCAGCTGGGTTTCAGCTGGGCTCTGCATGGAAACTGCACTGGTTGCACATGTATACAAGCTTTAAAAAGATTGACACTGGGGGAATATAATCTTCCCAGTCCTCCTTGACTTCTCAGCAGCTTTTAATACTACCCAGCTATTCTATCCTTCTGGACTAGCTCTGATGTATAGGAATGGAGGAGGGGGGGTACCATTCTTTGGTGGCTTTCCTGTTTCCTAAAGGGTCATCTTCTGGTTGGCAGTTGGAGTGGAGGAGAGATCTGTCTGGAGATCTGTGGGGTGCCCCTATTCCCACCATTCTTTAAAAGCTACACGAAACTGCATAGAGGACTCACTTGTTGAGATGCAAGTATCAAGTACCATCTGTATGGTTCAGCTCTTAACAGGGTTATATTCCCCAGTCAGGGTTGGTCTACTACTAAGGAATCTCCTGGAGCAGATCACATTACAGCTGTGATCTGCTGCCCCAACAACCAAACTGAAGTTAGGAAGCCCTAACTGCAGTAACTCCTGTCCATTTCGTCCCCCGTTTGGATTACTGTAACATTTTCATATGGACTGCTTTTGAAAAGCATTCAGAAGGTACAGCAGGTACAGACCAAATTATTGTTAGAGAGGCTCCTTCCCTCTAGCCATGATCTACACCTTCCATTCTTACTTTGTTTATAAGGAGTAATGGAAGCACTGACCTATTTCACGCTTCTTATTATCAATGGAGATGAAGCATATGCAGGGATTATTGGAGATGTATTGTACCGCCCAAGGGGCATCAAACTGGGTGCCAGCTTCATAGAAAAGGCCCAGAGCATAGCGAGAGGAATAGCTCACAGATTCCAGCTGCTGCCTCCAATGGTTGTTAATTACTGTGAAGGAAACAAAAATGAGGCAATTATTTTTCTCTTGGAGCATTAAACCTGCAAATAATACTATGGTTAATCTACTTAATCCCTTTTCTATAATAACACTTCTGTGTTTCAAGAAAAGGCCATTCACATTGTTTAACGAACTCTCCCTTCCACCAACCTAGCTTTTGTTATAGCCGCACAAATATGTGTCAGAGAATTTTGTAGTCAGGAAATAAAGGCAGAAGGTTATAGGTGGCCATCATTAAAAAAAAAGGACGATTAAGGAACCTCACAAAATAGCTAAGTCTGTGCTGGCAGGGGCTTCTGTGAGTTGTAATTTCTAAACATCTGTCAAATGCCAAGTTGTGAAAGCCTGCTCTAAATGCTCACTAAATTAGTGAGAGATCAAGTTTTACTCAGGAATCATTCCCCCATTCCATCCCAAAAGCTTTCAACTTTCTCAACCACATTCTCAATTTGCAAGTCTATGTGCATGTGCAGAGGTTATGGGAAAGACAATTTTCTTAACATTTGCAAGAGGTTTCTGGAGCAGAGAGATAATTTTACCAGGTCTCCTATTCTTGTGGCAACAGAATGCATAAAAGATCAAAATAAAACTGCACCAGCATTTTAAGGTTGAAAAGCACTACCAAGATTGAACTTGGCCACTATGGTATAGAAAAGATGGTGGACTCACAATGGGGAGACCAAGGTTCAAATCCTCCCTCAGCCATAATTGTGTGAAAAGGTGAGATAGGGCCATGTAAGAATGTGCGACCAGGCTGAAGTTGCCATAAGCTGAAAATGGAGCAATCACATATGCAGAGATGACAAAAGCAAAAACTTGTTAAACAAACTCATCTGGTAGGTAAGATGGAACCAAGCAGTTAAGGATCAAAGCAGAAATGACATCAGAAGATAGGAGGCTGGGTGTTGAGCGTATAGAATCCAGTCATCCCCCACTCTCTATGACAGCTACTAGACTTGTGGATTATCAAAGCAAGGGCTCAGAAAAATTCCAGTTGCAAAGCCCACTTACACTATTAGTTGATCTGGGTCTGGACTTGGTGACTTCTGTCCCACTAGCTGATGTCTGGACAGACTAGTTGAGAAGGATGCGTGTAAGTAGGGCTGAGCATAGGAATATGAAAGAGAACAAAAGTACATGGTACTAATGTTTTGTTGTGGCTTTGCATCCATTGGATCTCTGTACGTTCCATCAGAACCTGACATGCCTCAGTGTTTGGTTGGAAGTGGTTTGTGTGCATTCTTAATTATTTCCTGGTTGTGGACCAGGATTGTGGAACAGCTTGCCTTCAGAAGTTCTAGGTGCTTCATCGCTGGAGGTTTTTAAGAAAAGACTGGACAGCCACTTGTCTGAAATGATATAGGGTGTCCTGCTTGAGAAGACCTCCAAGGTCCCTTCCAGCTCTATTTTGATTGATTGATAGTTGCACCTATCTGGAAACCCCGGATTAAAGGAGGACCATGAGATCCATGTACCTGGGCAGGCTGTGTATGCACAAATAAGTATGCATGTAACAGAAGGTCAATGAGTAACTTTGAGACAGTCACTCTCTGTCAGTCCAGCCTACTTCACAGGATTATGGTTTGGAGGAAATATGGAAAGGAAGACCACAATAGATACTGTCTGGAGCTCCTGAAGGTGATCTGGCAAATAATGGAAGATACTGTGCATTCTGTAGTGTGGGAGACTATGAAAAAGGCTGAAGACTTCCAAAACAGCCAGTCTACTTTGAAAGTCAGTTTCTTTGCCTCCTTTTTTTTGCTCTCCAATCAAGAGTGAATGCCATATTTTCCTTGAGTCCAGATCCTTTTTTTAATTTCAAGAGAAAAGTTACTGAGAATCTGTATGATCACGGAGAGCTTCTTCCCTTGGGAAATAGGTTTAACTTTGCAAATGAGAAAGCAAAAAGTAAAATACCTTTAGGGCACAAAACCAGCCAATGAATTAATATTTTTCTTGTAGAAAAGTATTTGGTTTATTCAATTGGGAAATAACCCCCTTCTCTTTTGAAATGGGTATCTCAGACTTTTAACATTCCAAGAACAATGTAATGACAGTCTAATTACTCAGAATGTAAAATGTTCGACATCACAAAGGACCCAATATTGTCCCAGATAAGGCAAAGAAACAAAAATCTATAATCAATTAGCTGAAAAATGAATATTCTTCACATTATACAAGTAACTTGCATAAAAATCTAAAACCAAGAAACTTATTATGGAGAAACCTATAGCAAAACGGGGGGAAAGGTTCAGAATGAAAAATCCCTAAGAAAAAGGAACTTTTTTTCTAAAAAAGAAAAAAAGAGAAAAAAATTCCTCCATGAGGAACTCTATGTGGAACCATAACTAAATTCAGTATTAAGTTATCCCATCTCAAGTCAGAAAAAAATCCATTGGTAAATGCTATTTATTGAAAAAAAGCAATAAACGGAATCTTTCTAACTATGAAATTATTGAAAGGACTGTTACTTCTTTCCTCTCTCTGAATAAATTTCAGATTTTATTTTCAAATATTTGGAAGCACCTTGGAGATCACATGGATTTTCCCACACCAACCTCTACGAGCAAAAACATTGTTGTAGGAGAGAGCTCAATTTATGTTTTTCTCCTGAGGAACTCAACCATCACCGAGTTAGGTCACAATTGGATTGAAAACTTACAGCAATTCTGTAGGCTGATTTGATTTTTAATGGCTAGTTAGATCACAATATGATTTCTCCATGAAGACCATCACAACTGTTTACCTTGAGAAACGTTTAATACTCTGAGCTTCTTCCAATATAAAAGGCCTTGAATTTGGGTGAGTTTATTTTGCCACATAATTAGTGTGAACTTAATCTGCCTTTTCCAAAACTTAAAGTCCGTTTTCATGAGGTTGTCATTTTCTTTTAATTGTTGAATTTCCTTTTGCAAGGTATCTATCAGTTAAGTGCCTCAGCTTTAACTGTACACTTTGAAAGCTTTCTCTATATAGACTGCATTATTGCAAAGATTTCAAAATTGTGAAGTTTTTTGGGGGCACTTTTTAAAGGTATTGCAGGAGTCAAAATAGCTGTCTATAAATCACCTGTGTTAAAATCAGCTAAAATTTCAGCCAGATTGTCTTTGATTGGTACAGGTTTCCCAAACTTACCCAGCTCTTTGGTTCCAATTACTTTTAATGACCAGACTGATAATCACTTTTCAGCAGCCTACAGAGGAAAACCAAAAAGCTACAATTAACATATCTCTCTCTTGACTAAGCATCTCCTTAGTCTCTCTGAAGGGCTTAATGGCTTTATTCTAGGTGAGACATGCATCTCACAGGCTCCCATGCAGGTAGCTGTGAATGTATCTAGAGCCAATTGCTTCTTTTCTTTCTTACAGTCCATTCCATACCCATTCCAGATGCCACAAGTTGGTAAACATTTTTGCTCCCAATGGAGCAAAATGGAGTTCTTTGAAGCTTATCAAAATTATTCTTATGTAGAATTCTTCCAGGCCAAAAAAAAAAAGAAGAAGCAAAAAACCCAAAACAAAACAGAAAAGGCTCAGCCCCATTCTCTGGTGATATCATCACATCGTCATATATGCCCGTTGCAGCTCTTGAAGATAGGAATAAAATACTTCTCTAGCCAAATGGTTCTTGACAAGCAACAGATTCTTCATAGATCAGGGCATGGGAGAAAATTGCTCACTTTTTAATTAAAATTGACTTAGCCTGCACTTCTTAAACCAAGACATGAACTAAAATTCAACTCTCCTTTGGCCTCTCTATGACACAATTATAAAAATTAAAATGCAACCCCCCCCAAAAAACCCTCACCCAAATTCTGCCCTCTTCCTCATATTAGCATATTGTCTCCTAAGTATGTTAAAGAGTCAAGGAAGCGGCTTTTAAAAATTATATCTTAAACAAAATTGGGTACAAAACGGTGAAGATTACATAGAAAGTATGCCAACTTACAGAAACAAAAAAGTCAAAATGAGACCAAAAAAAAAAAGAAGAAAAAAAAAAGAGGAATTGGAAAAATAAGAAACCGAAAATATATTTTCCTTATTCATGAGGAAGAACAAAGCTGGAAATTTCTTCCACAATTGACTGGAGAAAGATGTTCCTTCTGAGTCATAGGGTAAGTTCATGCAGATTGTACAAGTGCACAGCACAGACTTAAGATGATTAAAAAAAAACCCCACAATTTTTTTAACAGAGCTGTACTGTTAAAATGTATTTTTTTGAACCAATAATAGGCATTCATTGCAAAGTGTTGCTGTATAGTGGTCAAGTATATGACCCAGGGTGACTTCATTGTTAATGTTGTCTCAGGTATGTATTTTTATGTGAAAACATCGAAAGATCAATGATCTTAATGACAACATATTTGAGGGTGGAGAAAAAAAATCTCAGGTACTATTTTCATCTACTCTTATGAATATGCCATTTCCATCAATCAACTATGCCAAACCTGATTCTAATTGGGTTTCTAAGATAAAAACAAAATACAGTAAATCTTTGGTAGCCTAATCTTACAGAACTAATGGCAAAAATCATAATGTAAGAGTACAAAGTTGTATGAATACCTGACAGGTTGCATATATGCTAAATATGATTTGGGTAAAATGTTCATAATTTTTAAGCATTTAATTTTTGTTATTTAATTATCTGCAGCAAAAGCCACATATCTTTCAATGGGCTTACTCACATAAGAATTATATTTTTTTGGTGGTGGTGGTGTGGGGGGAGAGAAATGGGAATTTCTTCCATGTACAATATGTGAGTGAATCATGTGGAAACACACTATTATTCCTTCTTTCAGCAGACTGTTTTGTTTAAGATGATTTTATTTGTAGTGTATGACTTAATTCTACTTTGGCAAAAAATCTAAAATTAGTCAATAAGATACAGATTGCTTGAACAAGCTGTAGTATTTTGAAGTTGCTGCCGATTGATGTTTTAAGTTAAAAAGGAAATTGTGGTTAAACTGTAACATAGGTATTTTTAGGGAGGGCACTGGGTTAACAGAAATCAGGAGGCTCTTTGCTCTGGCAGATAATGAAGACTGATCCTTTTTAAACTTTGACTTGGCATCTTACAAGGCAAAATTCTAAGATGAAGAAATATGAGAAGATGTGGCACCACTTCTGTAGACTTGGAACGTTTCAAACAAGGAACATCTCTTAGGCCATAACTAGCAATCTGATTTTTGAAGTGGGGCCCAATTAAATGTACTCTTGGAAGCAGTCCTTGGATGGGATCTAATTGATCAACAGACTTTGGGCCAAAAAGGAATCCTTCTGATCTTCCTAGCTGAATTTACTACAGATTTTGGAAATGTGGTCCTTTTTCCTGCACTGCGTGTTTGGGATTTTGACCTACATCATTTGCAACTATTTCTACAAGTGTCTTGCTATGATGCATTTGTTCTTTGCTTGATGGCCGATACCGATCGGATTATGGAAGCTCTTGAAAGGATGGACTCAGAGAGTATAACCAAGTTTCATTTAGTTTCTTCTTTGTTCTACAATAATAATAGCAGCCAAGAATAGGGAAAAAATCGAAAAGATAGGCAACTTTCTGTAACATTTTCAATGGAGTGAATTTATTATTGCATTTATATTTGAATATATGTGAGAAAGCATGTGGGTCAAATCAATACATGCACAAAGCAATATTCAAGCACTTTGGTGATCCAAAATCAGAGCATTAATGATGTTTTTATGTCATTTTATGACATTCACATTTTTATACATTTTATAAATAAAAAGAGTTTCCATATAGGAAATAACTTCACTTAGCACATTTATCTCTTACATTATTTCTATCATGGGATTTAAATCAGCAAATTTCCCAAGCTCCAATGAGCTTCTTTCCTATTGTTGTTGCTGTAACCTCCAAAACTGATCTTGGAATCTATGGACTATATTATATATACAAATTAAAAGCATAGTAAAGGAACAATAATTTGTCATAGCATTTCCAAAAGGCATTGCTTCCATTTTAATAATTATATAAATCAATTCAGCATGCTTGATACACCCCAGTTAAATTAATTTCAAAAATATTGTTTCAAGATAACATTTAGCAATCAAGTACAGGCAGATTCCTTTATAATAACAAATGAATATCCTGTTGTGTTATTCACAATTAAGCTTTCTAATCCAGTAATGAAGTATAACTTCCAGAATTTCCAGGCAATGTGGGGCTAGAGATATATTGGTTAGTTAAAGTCCAAGATACATGGAGGCTGACAGATTGGGGATATCAGCTAGTCTAAACAGTAACTAAAAGTATTTAATGATTGGCTGCTCAATCCTGTGAATATCTACTCAAAAATAAGCCACATAGAGTTCAGTGAGTCTTACTTCCAGATAAGTAAGTGTACCTAAATGTACAATCTCAGGTTTGCTTCTTTATTGACATGTCTAAGTATGCGGTCTTGTCTAGTGATTTTAGACAGCTTCTACCCCAAACCCAGCACATGTAAAATTAAAATAGAAACACATCACAAATAAAACCATCATCGACAACAAAAAACACAATCAAAATTCTCGTTTGAGTATCTGTTACTGATCCTGGTATGTCCTCAGTTTTGAAGGTGCTTTGAAAAAAGACTGCCTTCCCAATCTTTATAAATGGCAGTAGGAAAGACTTTGTTAGTCTATAGATTTCAAAGAGATGGAACTACAACAGAATGCTTCTTTCTGGGCTCCTCTGGATAACACCTTGAGGTAAGGGTAGGAAACCCACATCAAATTCTTTTAGCTCATATAGATTTAACAGTTGGGATTTAGGTCAGCATTTAATATAGATACATATTGGTTATGCTTGTTGATGACCTATAGCAGAGCTAGGATAGCAATAGCAATAGGCATATAGATTTACCATATGCCACTTAACAGTGCTTTACAGCCCTCTCTAAATGGTTTACAGAGTCAGCATATTTATTTATTTTATTTATCTTTAAACTTCTATACCGCCCTTCTCCCGAAGGACTCAGGGCGGTGCACAGCCAACTAAAAACAACAATATACAATTAAGAACAATATAAAAGAATTAAATAATTTGGCTCCAATTTAA
>JANHZT010005495.1:36277-54948 GCA_032468215.1 Stegonotus admiraltiensis
CTCCTCTCTGTCTGAATCGCTCGGCGGCTGCACCAGTTGCAGGGGCGACCCCACGTCAAGATCCTCGACCTCAGGATCCGTCACGAGCTGTGCAGGCGGTGGGCAGGCCACAACATTGATGGAGAAACTATGGCTTTGAAACACACGGACCACTGCTTCGATGTCCCTCGCGGCCTGGGGTGGAGACGATGAGAGGACAAGGATGTTGTCCAAGTAACAGAGAAGGCGTATTGGTAGAGACTGGAGTGTTGTGGCTACCACTGCCACCAGTTTGGTGAATGTTCTGGGGGCAGAGGAAAGCCCGAATGGCATCGTGCAGTACTGAAAATGATTGTTGTCATACTCGAATCTCAGGAACTTGCGATACACCGGATGTATCGGGACATGTAAGTACGCCTCTCAAAGATCCACCGACTGCAGGAGATCCTTGTGTCTGATGCATGTCAGAATCGATCTGAGAGAGTGCATCTTGAACCTGCGATACAGTATGAATTGGTTGAGATGCTTTAGGTTCAAGATGCCTCTGTGACCTCCCGAAGACTTGGCCACCAGGAACAAGGTGGAATAGAACCCGGTCTTCTCCTGATCCTTGGTTCTATTGCTCTGATAGACAGCAGGTGCAAGTTCTCCGCCTCCATCAATTGACGTTGTTGCAGAAGAGGCAAGACCGGGCAGCGAAGGAAGCGACTGGGAGGGCTGTCGTTGAATTCCAGACAAAGTCCGTGACGCACTGTGCGTTGAATCCATTCCTCGTGTGTCGAGAGAGCCCATTGACAGTGAAATTGCTGGAGACGACCGCCAATGGGACCTAAGAGTTGGGAGTCATTTGCCCCATCTAGCGGAGCTGTAACCGCCGCCCCCAAATGGTCGCTTGGATGGTGCTTGGTTACCAGCACCGTCTCGAAATGTTTGCCTGTCAGATGCACGGTCTGCACCTTGGGTGAAGGTTCGCTGAGAGTAGGACCCACTGGGCTCGGAGAAAGTCCGAAAGGGCTGCCTCTGGGTATAAGGAACATATCTGCACTCTGGCCTGCGATATGATGGTGGAAGGATCTTACGTTTATCTTTGTCCTCAACTAAGAGAGGATCCACAGCCACACCAAACAAAGAAGGGGCCTTGAAAGCAGAAGAAGCAAGTTTCCATTTTGCCTTCGAGTCAGCTTTCCGGTTGCGGAGCCAGAATAGCCTACGATTGGTGACAGTTGAAGCCAAGGCGCGGGAGGCAAACTTCGTGGCATTCAAGGAGGCATCTGCGGAGTACTCCGTGGCCACGACTAATTTGTTAATGTCTTGGTGTAGGCGTGTTTTGTTAGGAGGAAGACACTCCTGCAGTTGGCGGAGCCAGATTAAAGACGCTCTATTGAAGGATGAAGTGGCAGTGGCTGCCTTGATCACCCAAGCGGCTGCTTGATGCGTCTTTCGGAAGCCAAGTTCGGTCTTTCTGTCCTGACTTCAGGCCATCCATGATGTCTGTGGAAACCATAGAAGACGAGGAGAGACTAGCCACCGGTGTGTCTACAGAAGGCACGGCCACAAGATCCTCCAGTTCAGGAGCAGCACAGTAAAGCCGTTTGTCCAACCCACTCAGGGCTGTCAAGGACCCAGGCTGGCCGAAAGCACTCTGAATCACGTCAGAGAACAGGGGAGGACAGGGAATCACCTCCTTCTCAGGTTTTGAGATCTGAAATAAGGTGTCATGTGGGGCCGCAGCCGGTTTGGAACTGTCCAATGTTGCATCTGTCATACCAAATTGGGTGGTAACTTTTGCCTTGTGAAGCAGAGATTTAAAAACTGAAGGCCGAAATAGACCAGTAAACACAGGTTTGTCAGGCAGGAGCCCTTCATTATCCAAGTATTCTACGTCCTCTGGACAGTCCTCACCTTGCTCAGACTCATCAGAAAAATCATATTCAGTATGAGTGGCGACAGTGCCCTTGCCAGGTGAATTGTCATGAACCTGAGCTTGATGGCTAATGGTGTGAGGCTGCGAACTGCCTGCACGTTGCTGAATTCCAGCTGCCAGAATCTTGGCTAAGGCATCAGATAGCATAGCTTGAAGGTCCATCTGGGCGGCCGGTTCCTCTGTGCGGAGCTCTGCAGCTGTCAAAGTAGCCTCTGGCAAACGTCTAGGAGGCAAAGGCTGGTCTACTTGAGCTGGAGAGGAAACTTCA
The DNA here is from genome assembly GCA_032468215.1 of Stegonotus admiraltiensis. Taxonomy (NCBI): domain Eukaryota; kingdom Metazoa; phylum Chordata; class Lepidosauria; order Squamata; family Colubridae; genus Stegonotus; species Stegonotus admiraltiensis. The sequence continues at coordinate 38,449 of JANHZT010005495.1, forward strand.
GGTAAGGACCTCGAGACTCCTTTGGCACTTCCTAAGGTGGAAGCAGTAGCAATCCTGTAATCAGCAGATATAGAAAAGACTGCCCTATCATCCTGTTGAGAAGAAATGCCAGGTTCCTCCAAAGAACTGATACTGGTCATGGGCCTTGTAGTACGCTTGGCCTTTTCAAACTGCTTTTCAAGTGCTTTATGGCGCCTCAGCTCTGTCTTGTTCTGTGTCACAGGTGTGGAGGAGTGACGAGACCTGGAAGCTTTGCTGGAGGTCCTGGACTTGGCCCGCTTGGGCACAGACAGATGCTGTTTCTGAGCAGCAGGGGGGCTAACCTCTTGTTCCAAATCGGAAGACAAGGAGGAATCCGCCATTTTAAAACCTCAAGGGTGTTGAAGCTGTGAGGGCTGTAAGTTCAAACCCAATCAACAGCTGCAATGCTCCAGTTGGGCAGCTGAGCAGGCAGGAATAATCAGTAATACCCAATAATGGGACTAAATGTGCTGACAGGAACCTTGCGAAAAGGCCTGGTAGCAGAAGTCTAGCTTCCAATTGCGCGAGAGCCACACGCTCTCCCAGCGCTCCAAGAACTGGCACAATCCAGGCACTTGGCAGAGGCTCTAAACAGAGGCCCAAACGCCGCTTCTACGCGATCGAAAATGAGACCCAACACCTCGCTGAGGTCTCAGGAGCCAACGATCAACGTTCCGCAAATTCAAAATGGTGGCCGCCAGTCCAAAGTTCCACAAAATGGTGGCCGCGGCAGGAGAAATGCTTCAAAAATACCTCAGCGGTCCTCAGGCTTCCAAATTCATCAGTTGCGTTGCGAAGCTTGCCTGGACATCAGAGTGTGCCGTATTGCATCGGCATTGACTCTGGAGCCTCTCAATTAGGTCAGGGCTGAGGTAATCGTGGCTATACCGGCTCACCAGTAATCCAATGAGTCGCCAGCAGCTGTATGAAACGCAGATCCGCCCAGATGGGTCGGAATCCGGATCGCTGCTTGTTTGACAGATAGAAAAGGGAGTGGAGCAGCCTGGAGCCCCAGGCTCGTTACCGCTCGCAGGCAGCCTTACAAATCCCATGTAGCAGCCCCTTTACTAAGAGTGAGACAAAAATAATAAACTAAAATAAAATGATAGCTAAGAGGGATTAATTATAGATTCAAACTGCAGAGCTGTAAAAAAACAGGAGTTCCCTCAGCAACTGAGTGAGAAAGACTGACGTGGGCATGGCAGAGTGGGCGTGGTCAGTCAAGAAATTTGAAAAAATCTGCACTCAGTTCCCCAGCAACATAGGAGAAACAACCCAGCCAATGGATTGGAGGAGCAGCGTACTGGAAAACCAAAGAATTTCCTACGGAGTGATGTAAATTCATTCTTTACTTCTGGGGTCATAAGCTGGCAAACAGCATGTAGTGCTTGGCCAGCCTTTATTTTATGGATTTATCAATTAACCTGAAATCATTCAGTAGCCATTGCATCTGGAATGTCTCAAAAAGTTTGAATCCTGCCTTGAAGTCTGGCAAGTTACACAATGAGCCTTTTCATACTACAGTGCATGCATAAACTTGTATGTTTGTATGTATGTATTATGAACTTACATAATATCAAGGTCAGAGCACTTTACAAATAACTTTTGCATAAAGCATAGCATGCCTCAAGCAGCTGGGGTGCACAATGAAAGCAGAGTATTTGCTTTCTTCAAGCATGACGCTATTTATGGAAAAGTCTTTCAAGACATGCAAAAGGGAACTTGCTCTTCCTAGAAGGCCCTTCCCTTTCCATGGACAAAGTCAGGTCTAGTCATCTGGACTGACTCATTTATCCCCTCTATAAATTCTCTTCATTTAAAAGAAGGAATGGTATGCTTACAAATTACCTCAGGCATCAAATCTCCCCGAAGTGGCAATTAACAACCCCCCCCAGTTAATTTCTGCAATACACAGTGACAAAATGTGTATTAGAACTGTATTTAGTATATGCTCTTCCCACATGATGTCTGAATACCAATCTTTTTCCTTGAGTATTCAACTGCAGTCCTCTTCCTCAATTTAAAAGAAAGGTTAGGATGCTTGCAAATTAACTCAGGCATCAAACCCCTCAGAAATGGCAATCAAGGCTCCCTATGTTATCTTCCTCAGCAATTTAGCGAAAGATTGAATCTTGAATTAATACTTGTATTAATAATTTAAAAGATAGGCATCTGTAAAATACTAAACTAAATTGTTGCGGACACCAATTTTCCATTTTCATTAGCAGAGGAGTTCTTTGGAAAAGGTGGGAAAATAGATTGAAGTTACAGGAAATAAGCTTCCAATGAATTGTCAGGGAAAACGTTCCTAAAAATAAGAACAGTGGAAACAAATTGCCAAGAGAAGTTTTCCATCCTTCAAACCAAGCAAGATTGGGGACAAATAAAGGAAGCACTTCATCATGCACAGCAAAGTTGAAATTATCAGCATTTCCTATCAGCAAATTGGAAGATTTTACACACACACAAACACACATACAAATTGAACTGAAATTATTGAAATTATTAGATAAACATGTTATTTAACAACTATTAATCATGAAGATCAAACAACAATTTTGGTATTAACAGCAGTATGTCTTAGAATATTACTCATATGATTGGGAGCAACTGAACTTATGCCTTAGATCAGTGGTCCCCAATGTTTCCATCTTGGCTGAGGGTGCGGGGTCGGTGTGTGAGTGGCAGGCGCACAGATGTGAACACAAGCACTCTCTGCTCACACAAATGGAGCTTCACGCATGACCGGAGGGAGATTGTGCTCATGTGTGAAACTCCACTTGCGCGAGCAGAGGGTGCTCGTGCTCACACACGAAGCTCCATTTGCATGAGCAGAGTGCTCGCGCGCAAAGCTCTATTTGCGTGAATGGAGCTTCATGTGCGATCGCACGCACCCTCCACATAAATGCCGTCGACTCACACGAGTACAGCTTTGTGCACGAGTGTAATGGCTCACCGCTTGCGTGAGTGGAGCTTTACACACACACTTGCCCATCCCTCACGCGGTCTAGTTTCAAACAGAAACATGGCTTGGGGGTTGGGGACCCCTGCCTTTGATGGACACAGAGGAACACAGAAGAAGATGGGTTCTTGGACTTCTATTATGTTCTTATCTTTCTGAATTAATTGTCTGGCCTAAAATAAAAGGCACTGTTTTAGTAAAAACATGATTAGACTCTCTATCTCATTAATACACCTTTCAGAAGGTGTTGCAGGAATAGTGTTTCCTTTATCTGTAGGAGTTCCCTTCTAGATTTCTACATCTCTTATCTCTCACATCTTCTCTTATCTGCCACATCTTTGATAGTTATGTAAATCTGCTGGAAGAAATTTAGCCATGGTTTGGGACACGTCATGAATATGCTGATGACACCCAGACTGACATTTTAATTTCCATCTATACCAGATGTAATGCATCATGGACAGATTGGCACAGCTCTAATGGTTCTTGAAGGCTGAGAAATAAATCATCATATGCAACATCCCCCCATGACTTGTATTCCTTATTGGTTCACTCACATATTTTGGGGTGGAGGAGGGGAGGACTCTTGAATGGAATATAAGACAGTAGAGTAGAATTTCACATGTGAAACCAACCACGGCATAAAAATAATCTGACCCAATTTATTCTTCTGGGACCTCTCCTGGAGAAAATAATTTAAAATACCAGCAGTACAAAGAGTTCATGTCTACTCCCACTTGAGTCCTCAAGTGAGTCAGCAAAACCACATCAAAACACTATTGGAAGCAGCTGATGAGCTGAAGAACACAAAATACATAATATAAGCATAAAACATCATTTTTCTTCTTTTTAACACGTGCCATCAATGTGTTCATCCTCATATATCTATATCTATATCTGTATCTGTATCTGTATGTATGTATATGTCATGCCTTTAAAGAGATTTTAACAAATTATACCACTTAAGTGATATTATCTTCTTGAGATACTCCACTTTTAAATACTCTGCATTTTCCTAATCTACCCTGCAAAGACTGGTTGCTTTATTGCAATTTTTGCCCCTTATTTTTGTCACCTAGCATGTTTCCTGTGCAAGAGGATGACTTATACAGCATCAATGTTCTAGCGATCTTACATTCTTAACATCCAAGATGGATAGTTCTACTTTTATTGATTCTGCCTTCCGTGTAACTCCCATAGTTGGCGTTTCTATTCAAAGCAATTTAATGTTTTCTGGGTTTCATAAAATATCTATACGACGTTAGCAAGTATTCCCCCCCCCCCCCCAGAAGTCTGCTTCATAATAGAGTTCCCTCTTCCTCCAATTCTTCAATATACATCTGGCAAAGGGCATTGTTTTCCATGTGACAGGTCATCCCACAATAACATTTCTGGAGCATCACAACATTCCTTGTCTTCAGAAAGAGACTGTGACAAGTAGTAGCTTCTACTGGACCACAGCTTGGCGCACTCAGCTTCCACCACCTGTCACAAAAGGAAACACCTTATTGAAGTCCGAAGCAGTCACGATTCTTTTCTTTCTTTTCAAAATAATGCATGCATGCATACATACAGTACATACACTTTTGAACAATCAAGACAGCCAATGAAATGTCTATCTTCTGTAAAACTAGCACTGAAAACAATTAGTAAATTGTTTAAGATGTGGTGGTATAGAAACCAGGAGACCGCGAGTTCTAGTCCCAAGAATGAAAAACTGGCTGGATGACTTTAGGCTAGTCACTCTCTTGCAGCCCAACTCATTTCATTGCTGTGAGGAAAATAGGAGGAGGAAGGAGTTTTGATATGTTTGCAACCCTGAGTTGTGTACAAAGAAAAAAAGGTTGGATGAAAATCTTACTTTTGCCAGGAAGAGTTATAAGACTGAAACTTGCAGCAGGAAGTTGAACAGGAAAATGATGACCTTTAAGATGTTTTTGGGAACCAACTGAAGATTCATCCCTATTCTCATTCAGTTATGTACAATTCTAGTTCAGACTTTATTCCCAGTTCCACCTCTACAGTATCCAATATGTTTCACATGGAAAATAAATATAAAAACTCTAATTAAAAGGAGAAAAATGATTTTTAAAGTAACAGATGAAAGAATAATTACTGATAGCAGAAGAGTGTGAAGCTTAAAGACATCTTCTAAAGAAGTACAGACCATTTTTTCAAAATGTTACAGGACTTTTATTTTCAACTTTCTCAGACTTAAGTAAACCAATTCCTTATTTTAGTTTTTGTACTGGATATTAATCTAATTTTCTCTGCCCCAAGTCTTATTCTCCCACATAGTTCAGGCTTCCTCTTACCACTGTTCCTTTTTTTTTTGGTCTTAAAGAACCTTTAAAAGGAAATACTAAGGGGATGATCTATTGCATCAGTGTGAGAAATCTGTGGCCTGTACCTACTTATTTACCCTCTGAGACTGCCTTGAACCAGCTATTCACTTTTAGTAATACGGCTGCCAAAATTGATGGTTGTCTATAATTTTGAAATGGAAACATGAAATTGCAGTGTAAAACAGGCTTAATAAAATTAATTAAACTCCTGCAAAAACTAAAACAAAACTTCATAAAGTCTTGTGTGTGCCTCGGCCTCATCAACTTTCTAGAACTATATCATTTCATCCCTAATTTACTGTAATGTTGAATGTAGGCCCTAGTTTTCAAAAATGTTTACTCCTATACTAAATTGGAATCTACAGGGAGTCCTTGACTTATGACCATTTATTTAATGATCATCTGAAGTTACTATGATGGCTGTAAAAAAGCAACTTACAACTAATCCTTGCACTTATTATGTCACAGCATCCTCATGATCACATGATCAAAATTCGTTAGCTTGGCAACTAGCATGTATTTATGACAGTTGCAGCATACTGAGTCATGTGATTGCCATTTGCAATTTTCCTAGCTGACAAAGTCAGTGGGAAAGTCACATTTGTTTAACAACTGGGTGATTCACTTAACAACTGCAGCAAAAAAGATCATAAATTGGCCATGATTCACTTAACAACTGCCCCACTTAGTAATGGAAATTCAGGTCCCAATTTGGTCATAAGTCAAGTAGAGCATTGGGAAATGTTCTTAAGATTGTTAAGCATAAAATCCTATGGCAGAAAATCACTATAACAGTTTCATGAGTTTTACTCTTGCCCCTGAGACCCTGTTTTGTCCTTTCCACAGCTGTGTTCAACTGACCAAAGTTCAGCCCAAATTTTTACAAATGCTTTTCTCAGAGGCAACTTGAATTCCTAATGCAGCTTGGTGCTTAGAAACCAGTCTGATTAAAGTAGAGGCTAGGACTTGGATTTCCAAAATCAAGTTATGTCTGCAAAAATGTATTTCCTTCTGAAAGACTTGACCTCTTTAATATTACATGACATCTTCTGCAGTAAATCTTGAGCGAGCTGAAGATATTTTTTTTTCATCTGGTGATCTGGCCATTTTTCTTTTTGGGGCACAATGAAGGCTTTTCTATTGTCAGAACAAGAAACCCCTATAGAAATCTGTTCTATAGTGCAAATATAAACTTTGGTCTCTACTTTCCTTATAGCAATTGACCTATAATTGTGCCTTGAACTGCTAAGTTGTTAGGAAGAGACACGTGAAAATGCTGCAGCCCTGCAACCAGCCTTATGGGAATGGTTATAGATGGAGAAGTTATGTGGTAACTTTGTCCAGACATGGTTAAAACAATTTAGTGAACAATGCCCTTTCATCAAAACAGCCACCAGAGTAGAATGTTCTTTCATGAGGAAAGAATACATATTCTATCAGATGTGCTGGGAACATGGTCTTGCACTTAAGTTCTAACAGTAATTCTTCTGTTGGCTAAATTTGTTTCTAATAATTTTGTTCAGGTGTTGATCCAGCAACTTCCTACTCTTTCTTCACTAACTGTGGTTTTTGTCCTTGAGAGTTTCCTGCAGTGGCATCTCCTTTGTCTTTTTCTGACTGAGAAGTATGTAAGGCAGGAATTAAAAGTGGTATAAGAAGTGTTATCCAGGTAGTTTTAGATTTTTGGCTGTTCCATTTAATGATGGTTCAAAGTTACCACAGTCTCAGAAAAAGTGATTTATAATCTGCCCTCGTAATTTATGATAGTTGCAATTTAGGCAACTGGCTTGCACTTATGACAGATTGCAGCATCCTGTGGTTATGTGCTCGCAATTTATGATCTTCCCAGCTGATTTCTGACAAGCAATGTCAATTGGGGAAGCTAGTTTCCCTTAACGACCATGTGATGCATTTAATGATCATAGTAATACTGGAGTCTGATCATGTGATAAAATTGTCTTTATGACCATACTGACTTATGATGGAAATTCTGGTCCCAACTATGTTAATCAATTGAGGACTAGAAGTAGATTAGTCCAAACATGCACACAAAAAAAGCAGCATATATTAAATAATATTCTGAATTCTCATTACTTGAGGAGATGAAGTCTGTTTGTCTGATAAGCACCTCTCACTACACGAATAAAGACCATGATACCATCACTGTCCAGATCAGTGACTTTCATGTCCCTTCTATTATTGTTGCCCTGGAGCTATTGGTTTTACATAGTTCTTTGCTGTTTGCTGAAGTACCTATACAACAAGATGATTAATAATCAGTGCTTTTTTCTGCCAGAAAGAGTAAGTGTACAAAAGTGTAATCCCCAGGCTACAAGCATTCCCTTAGCGAATGTTCGAAATTAAGTGATAAGCGTCCCTTAGTGTTTGTGAACAAGGTCTGAAACTATGAATCTTGCAGCACCATGTCAGTTGTTCGCCCTTATGAATAACTCTGTTCGGCCATTTGTGGGCCTTCCCTGGCCCATTGCAGGCTGAAATGGAGCTTCTGGAAAGACACATGCGCTACTGGGTTAAATGAGATGGCGCTACAGACAATCAGAATAAATGCTGAGAAAATTAAAGGAAGTTTTTAGCAAGAACAAGTCCAAGTGCTACCAAAAAAATAGGAAAAATAAGTAAAGAACTGGAAGAGATGGAACATCTATTCTGTATTTGGACAGAAGAGCAAATGAAGAAAAGATCAGTGTCAAGTTATAGTTAAACGTGTGGCAGAAAGTGGACTCTGGGTGTGTTTTTTCAAATGTAGTAAATGAGGTTGAATATGTATAGTTTTAGAAGAGGTGTGGGTGTGTGTATGTGTACACACACATACAGTATATATAGTAAATAATGTATCTTTTTGTGTGCCTATACACTATACTACGTAATATGTATATACACATACGGCATATGTACATAGGATTAAATAGTGTATTTTGGATGTTCAGTAGTAGTAAATAAATAGACAGGGAAACTGTATCTTGTTGAGGCCTTTGAGGCGAGGAGAGGCCAGGCACCCTAACCATAACCCTTGACATGAGTGACGTCAAACTGGCCACGCCCACCCAGCTACGCCCACCCAGTCACATGACCACCAAGCCATGCCCAGACATGTGGTCATCAACCCACGCCCAGTCACGTGACCACCAAGCCACGCCCACCCAGTCACATGACCACAAAGCCACGCCCACCAAATAAGCCACACCCACAGAACCGGTAGTAAAAAATTTTAGAACCCACCCCGGTCCATACCTGTTTGAAACACGTAGGTTAGCCGGTGACCTGGCAGGACTCACTGTGATTCAGCATAAAGCAAAAGTAATGAGTGACTGCTTCTATATTTGAGAAAAGGAACCTCAAAAATTGTGATATATTTCATTTTCGGATTTGCATCCTGCCTTTTCAACCATAAAAAACCTCAACATGGCTACATAATTCTAATCCTCCTACTAAAAAAAATGCCAAACATAAAAACAGTTAAAACCAAAGCAAATTAACTCTTGCTAAAAATATAATTGGTGTTCCTTTTAATTTAAGAGTACGTGTAGTCCTAGGCATAATTAGAGAATTAATTCTCAATGAAGTGGGGTTTACTTCATGGGAAACACATCAACTCTCCTGCAGAGTGCATTGCTCTAATCAGAGTGAGTTTCAACCCTACACTCATTTACTCAGAAGCAAATCTGGTTTCATTCAAAGGGGTTTATTCTGAGACTTGCAGATCTTGTCATCCTTACCTCCCAAATTTAGGAAGTTTTGTAAATTAGGACCATACTCAGCTGCTGAACCATCTGAAAATAGAAGGTGTTATATTGGGGCAAATAGTGTGAAGTCAATCCTTTCTGCCTAGTTGTAGGATACATACCTGTCCTATTTCACATTCCCTACATCTAGAAAACTATAACATTGTTTGCCAAGAAGGACTGTTGGATGAGATTTAATTTTTGCTTGTTCGAGGCATCTATTGTTCCTTTGGAAAAGCTTTGATGAGATTTTTCCCCCCACTAACAATCCAACTCCCCCTGCAAGCACTGATATATACCATCCCAAAGCCCTGGAGGTACAAAACTTGCCACTGAACTGAAATTATACTATAATTATACTATATATTAATTAACTAAATATTAATATATAGTTTATATTAAATTCACATGTTCACCTTACAAATTGCACTCTAATTCAATTTAACTTGATATTTGTCCCAGTACCATTCTCATTTTTGTGGTATGGCTGCCAGTGGCCATTAACATTTCATTCTTGGATCTGGGCCTAACAATGATTGTGTTACGCCCCACAGCTCTAGGTGGTTTAACAATGCCCCCAAATAATGTACTTTTCAGAAAAAAAATACGATTGATTTTTCTTCACAATCCTCTACAAACTGGCAATTGCCTATCAAATCTTAATTTATTACAAGAGAAGTAAGCAAAAGAGAAAGGAGTTAACTCCATCTAAATGTTTGGAATCTCTGTCCCTACTGGCCACAAAAATATTCATTCATTTATTTATTTTCTACTTAAGAATTCATATAATTTATAGTTCATTTTCAAATCAACCCAGGTTCTCACATGAGGCACAAATCACCAGACTCAGGTGATCTTATATTGGACAAAGACTCAACTCTGAAAAAGGCTCTAATACTGGAAAGGTGAAAAGTAAGACTATATAAATCAGCAACTATATAAATCAATGGTTAAAACATACAATGTAGCATTGTAAAATATCAACTGTAAACATGCAAATATGTGAACATCTCTGATTAAAAACAAAACAAAAATAACATCCAGAAACATTACAGTAATTAATTTTCTCAAATTATAAATAAAATCTCCACACTATTAACTAACTAGATCAATGTGGCAAAGAGGCAGATTAAAACATCGATATGCTGAATGCCTGATGTAGAAAATATCTGAATTTATGAGACTGAATATTGTGTCCTGGAATATAGTGCATTAATGTTGAAAAGGGAAAATCAGATACTATGGTACAGGAATGTTCCAAAATGACTTTCCTCCAAATTTCATTTCAGCAAGATTCTAGGATCCTAAAATTTCTGTTTATTGGAGAAAATTTCTTTAAATAAAAAAAAAAGTTTATGAAATTGAACTGATGAATTTATTTTGTGATTTTTCTGAATCTGTGTTTTTTTAAACACAAATAGCTTTTAAAACATGAAAGGGGTGTTGGTCTTACCTAAAACTCTCCTTCTTGTGGCGGTGGAGACAGCAGCCAGGAATGGGTTAACTCCGTCTGTCAGCTGATAGGACTGAATTTGCAAGTGGATATGCCACGCCTCCTCCTCTTGCTTCCCCAGCTTTTTGACGAAGGTGTTGATGCAGACTGATGTGTTGAGCTGTGAAAACAAAAATCTCATTCCTCCCAGGCCCAGGACCGGATGCCAATCTGGGTGGGACTGGCTGCTGTCTCCACCACCATGAGAAGGAGCATGTCAGGTAAGACCAATGCCCCTTCTCCATAATGGTGGAGATAGCAGCCAGGAATGGGACATACCAAAGCTGGCTGTCCTATTGGGAGGGAGCTGTCTGGCCTGATGTCCCTTACTCTGTGTGGACCTTCTGGAGCACCCGCCTGCCAAAAGCTGCCTCAGCGAAAGTATCCAGCTTATAGTGGTGGATAAATGGTGAGGGGGAAGACCAGGTAGCGGCTCGGCAGACCTCCTCTAAAGAGGCCTGGATAGCCCATGCCACCGTGGTGGTTGCGCTCCTGGTAGAATGGGCGGTAAGGTATCTTGGGACTGGTAAGACCTGGATCTCACAGGCCTTAGTGATACATGCTCTAATCCATCTCCCCAAGGTCGAGGAAGTAAGCCTGTTACCTAGTGTGGCAGGTTGGAAGGAGATGAAAAGGGATTCCGTCTTCCTTAGGGAGGAGGTCCTTCTGATATATATGCAGAGAGCCCTCCGCACATCCAAGGTATGCCAAGTATGTTCCAAGCAACGGACAGGCTCAGGACAGAAATTAGGTAGTACCAGTTCCTGAGCCCTGTGGAACCATGTGTTTACCTTGGAAATGAATGTTGGGTCCAGGCGTAAAACCACTCTGTCAGAGTGGAAGATGCAAAGGTCTTTCCTGATCGGCAGAGCTGCCAGTTCTGATATTCACCTGGTGGAAGTGATCGCCACCAGGAACGCCACCTTATATGACAGATAGCATAGACTGGCCTCCCACAAAGGCTCAAAAGGACCCCGGGTGAGGGAGTTTAAGACCCTGGTCAAGTTCCATGTGGGAAAGCAGTGTACCATGGGAGGTCTAAGATTAGTGGCACCCCTGAGGAACTGTTGGACCACTGGGTGTTGAGAAAGGGAGTCCTTGGCTCCACAGGTCAGAATGGAGGAAAGGGCTGCTACCTGCCTCCGAATAGTATTTGGGGATAGCCCAGCATCTAATCTGTCTTGTAAGAAATTCAAGATGTGAACTATGGAAACGTCTGTGGGTACCAGGCTTCGTTTAGCACCTGTCCAGGCTGCTGGGATTTGGTCCTGACCTGGGAGAGTTCCACTGTCTCTGCACAACGTCCAGAAACTGTCTGGGAGTGGGGACCTCTTTCGCCTCAATGGCAGGCTCTGCAAATAGGGAGTCTGCAGGGTCAGTTGCCCCCATTGCAGGATCTGGAGTTGTGTGGATGGAATCCAGCCAGGTAATGGTCTTAGTTTTGTGGAGTACAGATTTAAATAGCTGAGGGCGGAACAGTCCCACAAAGGAAGGCTGGTCATCCTTCATCCTCAGAGAAGTCTGTATCCTGTTGCATCTCATCTCCTGACAGAGGAGCCTGGCTGGAAGAGGCAGCTGAATAGTCCAGATCCTGAGGTGGTATGGTTTCCTCCAACTATTATGGCCCTTGACGATATGCCTGGGGTAATCAGAGACCAATGATTCTGCCTGCTGTTGCAAACCGGCTGCAATGCCCTGCCATATTGCTTCAGAGATCAAGATCCCCATGCTAGCCGGGATTTGTGGGTCACAGTGCTGTTCCTGCGGTGATGGGTATGAAGGTTGCCTCAGCCAAAGAACCCTTTTGTCTCCTAGGCTGCTCCCAAGTGAGCTCTGTTAGCTTGGGTTCTGGCACTGCTGTTGCTGGGCAAATCAGGGGCTTGCTCTATTGTACCATCTGGGGTCCATGTTGCTGTGGGCAATTGTTCCTGAATATCAGGCAGTTCCAACTGCCGTGAGGTAGACGGCTGCAAACAGACTGGCCCTTTGGAGGCCTTTATTTATCAGCCTCCTTTATGGCCTTCTCGAGGGTCTTTTCAATGGCCTTGTGCCTCTGTCTAGCCTCCCGTTCCAAGGCCTTGGAGGCCTGTCTGGGTAGCTTGTCTGTGCAGGATTTGGCAGCCTTCCCTCGTTTAGAGGGCCTCGATCCCAAGGGTCCAGCCTCCTGATTACTGCCCTGATCCTCGATCACAGGGTTTTGTAGCGTGCAAGCAGAGCGCCAGGTAAAGCGGTGGCCATTTTGAAATCTGAGGATTAATGGTCCTGGCTGAGCAGGGCCTTTCAGTTTAGACCATGTGGTTGGCACAGGGGAGGCTCAAGAACATTAATCTCCTTGGCCTTGTTCAAAATGCTTGGAGGCTGTGATGGTTTGTGGCATTTAGAGGCCTATGGCACTATGGAGTGAGGGAGCCTAGCAGGGCTGTCTCCTCTATCCGCAACTCCTTGTGCTAAATAAAAAGTTACCTCCAAGCCTCTGGGCCCAGCATTGCAGAGTGAGGCTCGTGAATGCTGGTCCTATGGGGATCATTGGGAGAAGCAGAGCGGGCTCCTATGTCACCCCTGTGCTGCGATTCGGCATGGTTTTACTGGTAACAGAAGCCTTTCTGATCTTGATTTTGGCGTGAAAACCACTGTGCAGCACCTGGTAGACTAGCGCCACGGAGACAAACTTGTGAGTGCTGCCACTGCCCGTGCTGCACTTGGGCAACTCTACAACTCAGGCAATTGGGGTTGAAGCCTCAAACCCTCTTTTCCAGGGAGAGCAGTTTGGGGCTACACCTGTGAATGCTGCACTTGAAGATCTGCTGGCCAGCAGTCTTCTCACTGCCTATGCGGCCTTCAGTGGACTCGGGCTGGATCACCCTTCATGCTGGAAGAAGAAGGGAGGCTCAACCAGCTGTCCTTGATGGGTTTCAAACTGTTGTTATTGCTGGTAGATTTAAGCAGTCAAGAATGGCTTAGCTCAAAAAAACAAGTCTTGTCCAAGTTAGACCTAGTCTAAAAGCTGGGGAAGGAAGAGGAGGAGATGTGGCATAACAACTTGCAGACTCAGTCCTATCAGCTGACAGACAGTGTTAAGCCATTCATGGCTGATGTCTCCACCACTATGGAGAAAGCATGTGCAGTTTTCTTTTGCTTTCAGTCCTGACAGCGTGTTTTTTTTCCTTTATAAATAAACTATGCATAATAGAATAGAATAGAATAGAATTCTTTATTGGCCAAGTGTGATTGGACACACAAGGAATTTATCTTTGGTGCATATGTTCTCAGTGTACATAAAGTAAAAAAATATATATTCATCAAGAATCATAAGATAGAACACTTAATGATAGTCATAGGATACTAATAAGCAATCAAATCAAACTAGAAAACAATAAAACAGTATAAATTGTAAAGACATAAGCAACATGGTTATAACCATAAGTGGGAAGAGACGGGTACTAGGAAGGATGAGAAGAATAATAGTAATAGTCTTAGTAAATAATTTGACAGTGTTGTGGGAATTAGTTGTTTAACAGAATGATGGCATTTAGGAAAAAATTGTCCTTTTGTCTAGTTGTTCTGGTGTGCAGTGCCCTATAGCTTCGTTTTGAGGATAGAAGTTGAAACAATTTATGTCCAGGAAGTGAGGGGTCTGTAGATATTTTCACAGCCCTCTTTCTGACTCGTGCTGTGTACAGGTCCTCAATGGAAATCAGGTTGGTAGCAATTGGTTTTTCTGCAATTCTAATTATATGTTGAAGTCTGTGTCTGTTTTGTTTGGTTGCACAGCCACACCAGACAGTTATAGAGGTGTAGATGACAGACTCAATAAGCCCATTGGCTTGCTTATATTGTTTTAGATAAAAGTATAAAAATTTAAATGTAAGCTATTTTTCAGCCTCTAAATAAGTTGCAATGAGAAATATAGCTTGTTCCTTTATCAATGTAATTAATACTGAGAAAAAGTTTTGATAGTTCTATAGTTTAAGCCTCATTTAGATAAAAGCTATGACCTTGGGACACTGCAACTGTCATAAATATGAACCACTTGTCAAATATCCAAATGTAAATCATGTAACCATGGGGATACTGCAAAAGTCATAAGTGTGACAGATGGTTATAAGTCAGTTTTTTCCTTTGTAGTTGTAACTTCAAATGGTCAGTAAATGAACTGTTGTAAATTGAGGACTACCTGTACCAATTTATGCCTACAGCTCATATCCCCGATGAGTCTACTTCAGCTTTCTTTATATAGGACTGACGCCTAATTCAAATTATGCTAGTTTCCATTATGTAAGAAAACAATGGTTTCTTGAACACAATGGTTTCTCGCACATAATCAATCATGCACACTAATTTACCCAAAAAAAGAAAAATGCCGAGTGTCAAAAGTACTAATGTGCAAGTCCTGCAATTAACTGGGTCTAAATTAAAAATAAATAAATTAAAAACAGCTCTCCTGCTGGAGCAGTTGGATTAGTAGACCTCTAAGAACCCTTCCAACTCTATTATTCAGGTAAGTGCATATGTTCTAAGCATAAAACAGTCATTGACAAAGCATAGAATGGGATACTGGTCTTCTGGATGATCTTCAAGTGCAGTCCTATTTAGCACACACTGAAGTAGTCCTATTGTGAGATGACCACAATGTGAGTGACCATCCTGGCTGAGAAAAGGCCACAACCGTGCAAAGGCCCTAACAGCCAGAGCTGCCATATGCACTTATCTCTCTCATGTGTTCCTTCTGTTTTACTGATTGACAAGATTTGAAAAACACCACCAAATCCAATCAGGAGTGAGTTTTATTCCTCATTCAGGCTAATTCATAAGGAACTTTTTAATGGTTACATTCTTTTAAGAGAAATAAATTAATTCCCGAAAAGGATCATTTGGGCAATATTTATACTCAATGTATCCAGCAATTCTTATGACATGTGCTGCATCTAGAAAGCTTAGTTCAGGGTTTACTGATGGCTTAAATACTGTCAAGGCTAATTACAAAGAATGATGTAAATACCACCACAAGAACATGTTGCTGGGTACGTTCTATTTATATATTTGTTTATAAATAATTTATATTCTATATGCAAAAGTCTTCCAAACACGTCTTCCTGGCCATGCTGAAGAAAGAGAATAATAGAGTAGGCAAACTAGGAAGACAACTTGGTGGATCTGAATTACAGTAGTGGCATATAAGATTTGATGGCCATGTGCAGCTTTCAAAGCAGCCCCCTTCCCCCCCATGACTTTCATGTTAAACTTTTGTGACAAATGCAGAGTGGCGGAAGCTATTACTAAAGATATAGAGACTACTCACATGAATGGCTAGATTATATTCCAGTTACAATTTAATTTGATTTTTTCCCTGGTCTTGCCTGACTACTGGGGTGCCGAGGGTATATGAACAGTGTATTTTCCTGTGCTAAATAATAACAGATCACAACGCTTACATGCATTTTCTTTGGTGAGGCTTCCTCTAAGAAAAAAAGGACAGGGGATTGCAGCCCAAGGCAGCATTTTCCAAATTCAAATTCTGCATCAGAATTAAATTGAAACCGCATGACTTTTAAACGTGAAAAGGTTTAACTTCCTTTTAATACCGTGAAAGAGTAAAGAGGATCATGAAGAAAAACAATGGGCAGTCTCCTTGGGATAGCCTTTACTGTTTCTTCTTTTTGAAGAAACTCCAGATGAAATATTATCTAATTCCAGAGGGGCGAGATATGAATGAAGCCAAGAATTGTGAACCAAAAAGGAATGAAGGAAGTAGTCTTCTCTCTGGATAAGTATTTGGGGAACTTCCAGAAGGCCTTTCATGATTCTGTTTCTTTTACAAGTTAAGAGACATGCTGGCTAAGAATTATTGAATTTGGAAAAGAAAGAGAGGAAGGAAGGAAGGAAGGAAGGAAGGAAGGAAGGAAGGAAGGAAGGAGGGAGCGATCGAAGGAGGGAGAG
>JANHZT010005495.1:55048-70460 GCA_032468215.1 Stegonotus admiraltiensis
TCTCCCCGCTGGACACAGCCTCTGGGGGTTCTAAAGGCTCGGGCATCGCCTCCTCTCCAGCCTCCTCTCTGTCTGAACCGATCGTCGGCTCCACAAGTTGCAGGGGCGACCCCACATCAAGATCCTTGACCTCAGGATCCGCCACGAGCTGCGCAGGCGGTGGGTGGGCCACAACAAGTGTGAGGCCTAGCCTCACTGTGTTGAGTACCCAAATGTCCGTTGTAGTCTCCTCCCATTGGGTTGCAAAGAGAACTCAACGGCCACTGATGGGAGGATTGGTCTGACAGTCACTTGGCTCTATGGAAAGGACGACTTCCTGCTCCACGAAAGGGCCGCCTGGCCTTACATTGTTGCCTAGGTTGATTGCAAAATCCGGGTCTGTCTGCCTGATGGTCAGATCTTTGGGGAAAGTACCTCTGCTGTTGGGAAAAGTCAAGGTCATGAGACTGAAAGGTAGGCCTGCGGTAGTAGGGCGATGGTCCGCCTGAGCGGGGAAGGCAAAACCTTCTTTCTCTCGTTTTTAACAAGGATTGGTTCCAAGGCTTCCCCAAATAACGTGCCATCTGTGTAAGGGGCAGAGGCCAGCCTCCATTTAGATCTTGTATCAGCCTGCCACTGACGGAGCCACAGCATCCGTCTGGATGTGACTGCCAAAGATAGGGCCCTGGAGGCATATTTAGTGGAGTTTAAGGTGGCACCCACCGAGAATTGAGTGGCAGCAATTAATTTACTCACATCCTGGTGGAGCCAAGTCTCATGTGGTGGTATTCTCAATTGCATCTGGCAGAGCCAGAGGAATGAGGTATGATTGAAAAATGAAGCAGCCATAGCCTCCTTGATTGCCCAGGCAGCCACTTGGTGCGTTTTATGCATGGACAGTTCCAAATTCTTGTCCTCAGCCTTCAATCCCTCTGCTATGTCTCCTGACACGATGGCAGAGGGAGACGCAAGGGCTCACACTGGACCATCCACCATTGGCAGCTGAAGTGCCTCAAAGAAATCATATTCCATATTGTAGAAATGCCAGTCATTCCCACTCACCCTGGGTGAGTCTGTTGCTTTTGTACTACATCCCGGAATAGCTTGGGGGTTGGAATCTCCTCGTGCTTTGCCACTGGCTCAGAGAACAGCCCTGTGCCTGGATCCAGAGGCCCCAAAGGTGTTTCTGATGGGACTGTCTCTGCTCCCAACTGAGCAGTGATTCTTGCTTTATACAGCAGAGACTTAAATAAAGCCAGAGGAAATAGGTTTGTAAAGGCTGGTGGGTCTGGAATTAGGCCCTCATCCTCAGAGAGGTCTAATTCCCTATGGCTTTCTTCACCCAGGAAGGATTCATCATATCCTGAGGATGGACTGGGATGTTGGGCCTGCAGCGATGTCAGGTCTGCAGGGAACTGGGCCTGCCGATGTAAAGGCATGGATGGGCTAGATGCCCAGGATGCAGGGTGGTGCTGTGGTTGTAACCCAGCAGAAATGCCATGAGAGATAGCCTGGGAGATAATAAGCTTTAAGCTTTCTGGTAAATCAGCCTCCGGGCTCTCAGTAGGGCCTAGGCCTATAGCCGTGGGTATGAACAGCTTGCTGAAGCAATGCAGGAGAAAGGATCAGTAATCTTCTCCTTGTTGCTATGTGGAGCTGTTTGAGGGGATAACTCACCACCGCCCTCTGGTGATCAAGCCTGTGGAACTGTACCGCTCGATAGCACTAATGGTGCAGGCAATAAAGGGCGGGAACTTTCAGAAGCTGTCAAGGAGTGATCTGACAGCCTCCCCCGCTCTGCCTCAGCCCTGGAGATTTGTTTTTCTAGGGCTTTTTGCATTCTCCTGGCATCCTTCTCTTCTGCTTTTGAATGTTTCTTGGCAGAGGGGGCTTTTAATTCCCATTTCCTAGCTGCAGGCCTGCTAGCCACTTTTGCCCTGTCAGTGTCTTCCCCAGCAGACTTGGGACGATCTGCCATTTTTCTGTTGCAGCCCGGGACGGGCAGCACAATCCTGACACGAAAGCTGCTCCACGGTTCAAGGAGTATGTCCAGGGTCCCCGAGGCAGTGACTCTCACCGCTCTAGTGCAAATTGGGGCTGAAGGTGGTGGTGGCTGTGCCCGATGGACCGGGTGAGCCAGCACACGCGCAGGCGGTTTCAGAGGAAGCTTGTGGCTTGGGCAGCAATGCCGGGATGAATCCAGGGGAGCCAGGAGGGCTAGCCTGGAGCCAGTTGGCGGCTGTGCCAGAGTCCTGGATTAGCTATCCTGTGACAGCCAGCGTGCCGGCAGCGGGAAACATGCAGCAGCAAGCCACACTCCTTCTGCAATTGCACTGAAGTGCTTGAAATACCGCTCAGATGTTACAGTGAGTTTTCGTGGTATGGAGAGTCCAAGAATGATCAAGAATGTCCAGTCCAGTTGACCAGCCAATTTTGAAGCGTCTCTCTTGGGCTAGACTGAGTCGCAAACTGGGGCCAGATAGAGACGCAACGGGGTGTGGCTGCAATTTGATGACTCAGTCTCTGGGCAGAAAGGACATCGTCAATCCCATTTTTGGACTCTCCTGCTATCACACAGGATAACTATCAGTAGCTTTCATACATCTCTCTTACTTCCTGTGATATATCTGATGAAACTCCACATCTGTGATTTTTGTTCTTATCAAGAATAAGAAAGGGCAGGTTGTGAGGAAATTATGACAACAAATTTAGGTGGGTTGGGAGAATCAACATATCAGATCTAGGGCTTTAGAGAAAATTAGATTCTCAGGGGTCTAGACATGTTTTTAAGGTCCAACCCTATTTCTCCCCTCAGTTGTAGGTTATTATAATAATATTGACCAGAAATATTTGCTTGAGGCACTTAAAGAAAATTGGTGGAGACAATAATGAAAAATGTGCTATGATATCACAATGTAAACTCTATCCTTGATGCTTGTGTCAGTACCTAATGCTGGTACTTAATGCAAAAGAAATACATGTTTTTATAGAAAATATGACATATGTCAAAATACAGACCATAATTAGAAAAGCGAAAGTGAAAAAGAAAACATAGATCTCTCTCTCTTTTTTTTAACTCTGAGTCAAAACAGTTAAGTCTCGGAGAAAGCAATCCAGAAATTATTGGAAATTACAAATTAAATATAGAAGTAGAAAAGCAGCCCCAATAGATTGGTTCTGATTGTCCCTTATGTATTATTAACTCGGAGACGGTATATGTAGAGGTGGGTGAACACAGCATGTCTATCTTGGAAAATGACAGATTGGAGTATTTTTAATGTGTTCTGAAAATGTCAGTGGATAAATTTTCTAACACAAAAAAGCATCTCAATGACTGGGCACAGATAAGCAACTAGAGCAATTGGAAAAACAGACACATTAAAAAAATGTAATTCAGTCTTTGCTTGATTATCTGCGTTTCAACTGATCTCTAGAGAATATTTTTATTGTGCTGTGCAAGTTCTATTTCCAAATCTTCCCTCACACCTGCTTTTATTACATATAACAACCCTCCTCCTTTTTTAATATTGTCTATAGTTCAGTTATCTTTTCCACACAGGGTATAATTGACATTTCAGATATAAAGAGAATCAGGAAAACTTTTTTGCCCTTGCATCTCAACTTTCTGGAGACCAACAGAGAGCAAGATATATAAATACTATCCAATGCTGGAAGGAACTCTTTCACTGAAGATCACTGAACTATACATTAGTATTTATAATGTAAGAGAATTTGGGGTCTGAAGGTTTCAAGGACCCAAACATTCATATAATTTTTCATAATACTGAAATACTATAATTTATTGATGAGGAAGCCTATTTAATAATAGAGGTGATGCTTGCAGCAGTTAGAAGGCTAATGTATAATTAACAAATCAAAACATAGGTGGAATTCTAGTTTACTTTGAATACTAGGCATACTCTACATGGAAAAGACAGTTCCTAAGATTGTGAAATAGCTGCGAGATAAATAAAAGACAGCTTTGCTAAATAAAACATCATTTTTTTTAAAAAAAATCATTCATTCATTCATTATATTTATATCAATCCAAGACTGTTCATGGAAGAAACTGTTGACCACATCATTCGTTGAAGCAAATTAGGCAATTTGAGTTATCACACTGAAAGGAAGCATTTGGGCTTTGAAACTCTGTTTTTAGAAGTTTAGCAAGTGGCTCCTGCCAGGATGACGTTTTGGCACACTGTCTATGATATATCCATGCAAATTGGCTTGGTACTGTCAGTGTCTTTTAAGTGGCCAAAATCTTTCCACTTCACTTGTACTTTTAAAGCTACGTGAGGCCATTAAAAAACCTCTTGCTGTCAGTGTGTTTTATTTTAAGCCTCAATTATTACATGGTTTATTTGAGCTACTTTTAAAGGTAGATTTTAAAATAAAGCAGTATTAAAATATTACTCTCCTCCCCCAGGTTGTCTTGAGTACTATTTTAGGAGAAAGAATGGAATACATTTGCAAATATGTGATTTTAGCTTATTATCACAAGAACACATCAGACCAAAAGTTTATTGCTCTGCTTATCATTATTTTATTACTAAGATCCCTATCAGAAGCAAGATCGGATTACATTTGCTCTTCCTGCTCTTGGTCCCCAGCAAATAACATTCAGGAAGTTATTGTATCTTACACTGAATGCAACAGATAACTCTCAAGAATTAGATGACAAGACTATCAAGGGCTGATTATGAAAATATCTTACATCTTTCCCTAGTGAAATGTCTAGGACTGCAATTCTATCTTCTAAAAATGTTCTCCAATAATACTATTTGTGTAGTAAACTCTAGAGATAGTGGTAGGTGTTGACTCCTAACCTTTAGCCATATAGCTCTAGATGTGGGAGGCAGGAAGAGAATGTTTTCAGGAAGACATGGAAACTCCACAATCCTGCACCAACATCTGGCAACAATATAAAACAGGACAAAAAGCAATGGAATTTCCTAGGACCCTCAGCACACCTTTCAAAGCTGCATTTTTCTCAACATAAAATTGAAATATAAAAAAAGATAATTCAAAAATAAACCAACAATTAGAAATACAATGTCATCAAAGTCTCTGGGGATAAGAAACTAGCATAAAATATGCTTCCTATAGATACAAAAGAAACAAATCTATAAATCTTTTTGTGCAGTTACTTCACAATTGATGCCCCACTACTGAAAAAGCTGATGGAGGAGATGCTTTCACTTCAATGGTTGATAATACTACCATACTATTGATCTTACTATATACAGAAGGAATATAATGGGAAGACTGCATCTTGATTTCAGCTCAGAAATACCATGTTTCTCCAAAAAGATGACTCGCCTTGAAAAGAAGCCCTATCACTTTTTCAGCGCATGTGATCAAATTAAGCCCCACCCACAAAATTAGCCCTAATTAAGACCCGGGCTGCAGGGGGTAGGGAGAGGTACACAGGTAAAAAATAAGCTAGGGTGGGGATGGGGTGTGAAGCTGCTCTACTTATCAGGCCTCGCACACCCCGACACCTGCCTTGCCTTCTTCTGCAGCCATTTGCCGCCACTCGCACGCATCCTCCCGGCCTCCATTTCACCTTCAGATGCCTTCTGGCAGGCATCTGAAGGCAAAATGGAGGCTGGAGTGATGCGTGGGAGTGGAAGCAAGCGGCTGCAGAAGAAGTAGGCCAGCAACGGGATCCTGCTGGGTGGGGCTGTTGGTGCCACCGCAGCAAGGTGAGTCAATAATTAGAACCTGCTAAAAAGAAGGCCTAGCCATTTTTTAGGTGGGGGGGGGGTCAAAAGAAAATAATGGCCTTCTTTTTGGAGAAACACGGTAAGTAGTACATCCAAAATATAATGCTGTATCATGCAGCTCTCACTGTGTTCTTGCATACATGGCTTGATTAAATTTCTAGACAGCTTTCCAGAAGCCTATGGAAAGCAGAGGCCAACATTCTGCAAACAGTAATTTTCCTTTCTGCTTGGAATAAGATACTTTGGAAACATTTTCTATTAATGAAAGAAAAAACAGTATGTTTAAAAAAACCTATAGTATACGGTGACAAGCTAAACCACAAAAGCTGCTGTGAGCCACCAATATCTACATTATAAAGTTCTGCAGTTATTTTTTTGCATAATTTAGCGCCCTTGGTCTTGCCTCCTCTCCATCAGCCCTACATTAAGTATGGATAACCAAACATCTATCTATGTTGCATATGATGCGATCAGTGGAAAATTTCAGATGCAGAGATGAGACAGAACTTTTGTTCCTCTGAGGAAGCTATCATGCTTCATGAGATGTTGTCCCTGACATTCCAAACAAGAAACATCGTCAAACAAACACAGAAGACTAGACTCATTCAAGAGTATATAGAATTGTAAACCTTTGCAGTCTAAAAATAAACCCCTCAGACTTGAAAATTAATTGTGACCAGAACTATATTAACACCTCTGACTTAGTCATAACATCTTTGTTTGCCTATGGCCTAGTGTACTTGAAAAGCACACCCATTACAAAATGTAAACTATTCTTTATGTTTAATGTGATGTGCCAACACTACCAACCAATACTGGTTTATTCAATGTCTCATGTTAGGAAACCATGACTTATTGTGATATATGATTTATATGATATATGATCATCAACCAACTCTGTACAACCTTTTACAGAGCAACGTTTAATAACGTTTATTAAATTTTAAAATTTACATGGTTGAGGTACAGCAATCCCAAGTTTTTTTCTTGAAGTATAGACTGCCCTATTGAGCCCACTTTTTCTATACCTATAAGGTATTCAACTCTTCTTTCAAGGATTTAAATTTTATCAAAACCTTTGCACAGTACGCAGGTGTTTGACTTCATGTAAAATAATAATGGATTATTTATTGTCTTTTTAATGAATATTTAATATACCATTATAAAAGTGGATACTGAAGCTCAGAAGACAACAACCAGAAGTTGGAAGGAGTTGTTGCAAACCTTCTAAGGCAACATTAGGTGCTAGTTATTTATTTGTAAAGTTTCTACTGTTCTTCTGAACCACAATACACTTTCTAAACTGGCTTATTGAAAGTTAGCTGAATAATTTTACTTTGTTTCATAATTCTGGTACAGATTAATGTTTTTACTCCACATAAATTTCAGATGGTCACAGGTTTCATTTCAAACTGAACTATTAAACAATGATTTAATAAATTACTGAGATTTGTGTATTTCAGGGGAAAAAAAGCAGTACAACTACTTAAGACAACAAATGTATTTTGGTGAGAACACAAATATTGCCGAATATTGACTTGATTGTAGAATTGCATCAAAATAAGCATAACAAGGGAGTTCAGAAAAATAGATATATACTTTAATCCAGCTGCAATCAGTTATCTTGGAGCTGGTTTTAGGTAATTGCTGGTGTATATCATCTAGATATTAAAGTATATGAATTCAGCCACTAGAAGAAAAAAGTTAAAATAGCTTTTCAGCTGGGAAATTTCCTGACTGTACTGTTTATAATTAGTAGAGAATCAGGTCACTCATGGACTTGTTTTGGGAAGGGTAAGGAGAGTCAGATAAATCTATTTTCTCTTCTATTTTTTTTAATTGTTCCCTTGTGCAATAGAAAAAGACATATAGCTGTTCAAAGGATCCACAGCTGTGTTCTCTCATTCCCCAGAGTCAGTAAACTCTCATGGAAAAGTTAGAGAGAGGCGCTTTTGACTAGCATTGCAAACAGAAATCAGTCATGTATCACCAATGGCATCAATAATGGACCACTCTCTCCATCTTATCCCTTATACATTCTCTTCCCTGTGCATACGGAATTATGCTGCAGTCTCAAGAGATGGAGTGGGAAAAACCCCCAGAAAGAATGGACAAGTACATTCTATGTCATGCAAAATGCAAATGAACCAAGCATGTCTATCACCAAACAAATGTTGCATGCGAAATCCCTCCAATTCTTCCAAAGGTCATTTTCTTTACTGCTAAAATTCACACGCACACACATAAATAAATAAATAAGTGAAATGATGGGCTGATCTTTCTGCAAGGTTCATGAGCTTCAAATAGGAATTCTTACACAGGTGCCCAAAATCCTTTTAATGTGTCTCCTTAGGATAGCCATGTGCTACATATGCATTCAACTCTTTTTTGTTGTTGTTTGTTTTTGGCATTCAGACTCCATACATTAAGGAGAATATTTGTAGCTCAGGGTTGAAATGAGGGTCCTTGGTGCCCTGTGAGCTTGGTTATTTTCTTGCAGTGTATCATCTGCACTGATAATGTTAACTAGTTTGGGTAATGAAATGTCTGCAAAAAGACAACCAAGCTTAGAGAGCACCAAGGGCCCTTCAGACTCGATATACATTACATTTATGTGTATAAATGTAAATTTTACATCCCACATGTCAACTGACAATTTTTCAATCACGCCCCTCTGTTTCAAAGCATAAAAAAACAACAGGTTGTATGGCACTAAAGAAAGACAAACTGTGAAGCTCCCTTTCTCTAACTTTTTAAGGTTTTTTTTCCCTCAAAATTTGAAAAAACAACGCATTGGGCTGAGACAGTCTGCCTGGAGCAATATGTTACAGCTGAGCAATAAAACTCTTAAAACATGGCTTATAATGGAAATCCTGTTAGAGACTTAATTAAAGTAGGCGCCACAAGAGCACAACCACTTAGACAACAAATGGATTTTGCTGAAAATACCGGGCATCTACTGACCCATCTGCCAGAAATGCTTCCCTTTTTATTGAATTCAACTGAACTCTTCTGTTCAGTTCTACCAAACTAGATCTCTTATTATCTTGAATGGGAAACATTTGACACCTACAAGGAAACCATGAGTAGTACTAGCATTTTAAGGGTAAAAACTGAGTGTAAGTGCAAATTAAAAAAAAAAATCAATTCCAGCAAAATGCAGATGCTCTTCACTACACTGCCAAGTTTATTCATTTGGATTTTTGAGCAGGAAAGCCTATTTCCACCACACATTGCAATTCCCTGTAACTTTCTATTGCTTCTGTTTCCACTTGCTCTATGGGAATCATCCCCACCAGTTCTGTTATACCTCTTAAATCATATTTGTTCTTCTGTACGTGGAGCTCAACCTCGTCTTGTTTTATTTCTCCTATGATGGCCATTAGTGTACAGACAATAAAGACCATGAAGTTAATTCTTTATGATTTGTCCTTTGGTGGTTTAAGAATCCTTATTTCAGTAACTCTCTCATTTTTTACAACACACGGTGCACCTATTTATCTGAGGTTCTTCTTTTTAGGTCTTCATTGTTATCTTCTCAAAGGATTCAGGATAAAGCCGTCCTTATCAATCTTAGCCTGTTTAGGGCAAACACATTTTTACCTGTTCGTTTAATGAACAGCCATCTTGTGCCAGCAGCTGCTTATTTGTATACCTCAGGCTATAGTCCTGGAAAATATCAATGCTACATTACTATAGCCAGTAACTAACTTACAGTGTTTTTCCCTTTCTGGTTTTCTTCCATAGACTAGATAGATAAGAATGCATCAGCATTCCTGGGTTTGACATCTCTATCTATCTATCTATCTATCTATCTATCTATCTATCTATCTATCTATCTATTTAAACTTCTATACCGCCCTTCTCCCGAAGGACTCAGGGTGGTGAACAGCCAGCAAATAAAATACAGAAAATATAAAAATTAAAAACAATTTAAAATAAATTAAATAATTTTGGCCCGATGACAATTAAAACACCCATTTTTAAAATCCAGATTAAAATTAAACAATTAAAATCAGGCCAGCCCGGCTTCTAGATGTGTAATATCTATACTGATATGGCTGTATTCTTTACAGTATCATTTGCCCCTATATATGTGTCAGGACAAAGAGATAACTGTTCACGGACTTACTAAGTATTGGAAATTGTTTTGTCACATCCTTATTCAGAGACCACACTTCACAAGCTAGTGAGCTTTGTCTATATTAATTTATTATATTTATGTGTCGTCCATCTTGCCAGAGGCGATTCTGGATGGCTTACCAACATTAAACCAGTATAATTTAAAATAATAAATAAAAGCAACAATAAATGCTGTTAAAAGACTGGGAGGAGGGGAACATAAGGCACACAGGGAGAGATGGGGTCTTTTCTAATTCAATAGCCACTTCTAGAAGGAACATTGGACCTACCTGAAGGTTCTTTCTCCTTGTGCTGCTTAGAGAGTCCATTGAATGGGATATACCCAAGCTAAATATCCCTAGGGGAGGCAGAAGAAGAGGAGACAGCCAGACCCTCCAGAGGAAGAACCTGCTGGAGAACTCTGCGGCCAAAGGCGGCCTCAGGCGCTGCAAACTTGTCCAGCTTGTAATTTCAAATGAAAGGTGTCGGTGATGTCCAGGTGGCCGCCCTGCAGATCTCAAGTAGAGGAGCCTGGATGGCCCAGACCATGGTGGTAGTTGCGCTGTGTGTCGAGTGAGCCGTGATGCGGGCAGGGAGTGGTTTGTTCCTCCGTTCATAGGCCAGGGAAATGCAGGCCTTGAGCCAGTGAGCAATAGTGGGGGAAGACACCTTTGAGCCAAGCAAGGTGGGCTGAAAGGAAACAAATAATGATTTAGATTTACGGAATGGAGCTGTCCTGGCTATATACTTTTTGAGGCCCCGATGAACATCCAAGGAGTGCCATTGTCGTTTGCTGGGGTGCACAGACCTGGGGCAGAAGTCAGATAACACAACTTCTTGGACTCTATGAAACCAGGCGCTGATTTTAGGGAGGAAGGTGGGATCCATCCGTAAAACAACCCGATCCAAATGAAAGATACATAAGTCCTTGCAAATGGAAAAAGCTGCTATTTCGGACACCCGGTGAGCAGAGGTGACGGTGACTAGGCCACCTTGAAGGTCAGAAACTTAAGACTAACGGAGGACAAGGGTTCGACAGGTGAGTCCGTTAAGACCTGAAGGACAAGGCAAAGATCCTAAGAAGCATATCTATGGATGGGGGGCAGCCGAAGGTTGTAAGCTCCCTGTAGAAAACAATGAACACAGGGATGATGTGATAGCAAACTTTGATCCTTGCAGGTGAGAACAGTCACCAGGGCCGCGACCTGCAGCTGCAGGGTGTTGACCACGAGACCAGCATTGAGACCCGCTTGAAGGAAGTCCAGTACCTGTGGAATGGACGTGCTTGTGGGATCAATTCTCAAAGAGACGCACCAATGACGAAAGGAAGACCAAGTTGCATCGTAAATGCGGGTGGTGAACCTTCTGCGGGAAGTGAGGAGGGTGGAAATTACCTCGTCTGAGAAGTGGTCCCATGCCAGGATCTCCTTCTCAAGAGCCAGGCGGCTAACTGGAACCACTGGGGGTCCGGATGGTATATGGCCCCCTGTTGAAGAGAGATCTGATCTGGCAGGATCCTCCAAGGCTGGGTGACTGAAAACTCTTTGAGGTCCGCAAACCAAGGACAGTGGGGCCAATACGGGGCAATCAGAATGACCTCTGCCCTTTCCTCCAGGATTTTTTGCATGACCTTCAGTATCAGAGATATCAGGGGGAAGGCGTAAAGTAGACCCGAAGGCCAGGTATCGGTGGTCGTGGTACGCCACTTGTTGGAAAAATGGGCGAGCCAAACTCCAATAGGACTCTGTAGAGAGGGTTCATTGTTTTCTGCGATGGGGTGGAACCTGGAACCCCGAAAGGGTCATCTGGAATGGGACTGCCAAATGCGCTCTCTGAACGGCTGCCTCTCCTGCGACCTGTTGGCTGTATGACTGAATCGTTGAGGAAGGGCCGGGGCTTGGAACCCGGGATCTGTGGACCGAAAGGACTGTCTGCGATAGGGAAAGGCAGAACGCCTGTCAGAACGCCTGGAAGTGAAAGGGAGGACCTTCCTTTTGTCCCTACCTTCAACAAGGACGGGTTCCAGGGCTTCTCCAAAGAGGCCCTCCTCTTGAAGGGGGCCACCGCAAGGCACCACTTGGTCCTCATGTCTGCCTGCCATTGCCATAACCAGAGCAAGTGACGAGAAGTGATGTTGGAAGTCAGGGCTCGAGAAGTGAATTTGGAAGAATTGAGAGTTGCATCTGCTGTATACTCTGTGGCAGTGATCAACTTGTTGATGTCCTGATCTAGACGAGAATCCTCAGGAGACGCTCTAGCCTGCATCTGACGGAGGCAAATGAGGGAAATCCTGGCAAAAAAGGATGCTGCTGTGGCTGATTTTATAGCTCACGCAGCGGACTGGTGGGTTTTGCGGACAGAGCTCTCAGCCTGTCTATGCTTTGTGCGGAGACCCTCGGCTGCATCGGATGGAAGAATGCTGGGGGAGGTTAGGCTGGCCATGGGAACATCAATGGTGGGGAGTTTGAGAAGATCCTCGAACTCCTGCTCCACCATGTACAGTTTCCTGTCCAGTCCACTGGGAGTGGAAATGGGACTGGGCTGGACCCATTGGCGTTGGATGGTATCCATGAAGAGTTTCGGGGAAGCTACAACTTCCTGCTTGGTCACAGCTTCCGTAAAAAGTAATTTATTGGAATCACCGGCATCCAGAATGTCTGTCGTGGTTGCAGATGAGAATTCCCAGATTGGTGGTGACTTTGGCCTTATGTAATAAATTCTTGAAAAGTTCATGTCTGAAGAGACCCATGGACCAGGGCCTCTCGGAGAATGAGTCCTCCTCGTCGCCTGAAACGTTGTAATCAAAGGCCTCCTCTTCATCTAGAAGGGATTGGTCACTATGGTGAAAATGCGACGGAGAACGGGTGGTGGAAGAAGCATCACTGCCCAGATGAGATGATGTCCTGGAGGGCCACTGCGCTGGAACAGGAGCAGATGATGGGGCCAGGATTCCTCTTTGGGTGAGAGCCGTATCAATGCTTCTAGTCACTGTTCGTGCAATGAGATCGCACATTTCCTGAGGAATAGATGTGTGCCTCTTCTGGGCGGAATCCTGCCGCTGTAGGAGTGGTGGATGGTTGTGAGTCACTAGGTTGCCTATCTGTAGGTGAGGTGGCATCAGATCCCTGAGCAAAGACCTCTCTCGCAATGGTTTGATCATCTTGAGCCGCAGTAGAGATATTTGGAGACCAGGAAGAGGTATCCTGGTGAGGCTGAATGGAGGAGATCTGCTCCAGAGGTGGAGAGGACTGAACTGGCATAGTGGAAGGTGGAGGATGAATGATAGCTTCCGCCTGCTTCTTTGCCTTATCAAATTGCTTATTTAAAGCAAGATGCCTCCTCTTAGCAACCTTTTCTGCAGCCGCAGAAGAAGTAGAAGGTGCAGGGTGAGATGTGGCCCTCTTCTCACCCTGCACCCTGCAGATGTGGAAGCATACTTACTTTTAGATCTGTCCTTGTGTTGTGAAGATGATCTGGAACTCCTTGTGGAGTGACTGCGATTGGGCATCTTTGAGGGAATGATGGCTGTAAAAATATTAGAACGAGCAGGAGTGTGGGTAGTAAACCCAATAACTCCTGATCTAATCAGATGGTAATAAGGCCAATGAATAGACAAATAAAATGGACATTGCCTTACCTGAACGTCCATTTTATGAGCGCTGCTCCCATAATCCATAGCTGGGACTTTTTAGGTTGCTGCTGCCAGTAACTGAGTGAGAGCTGAATATTTAATTCCCCTGGGCTAGTCACGCCCACAATCCCATCATCCTCCAGTCTTTCACGAAGGTGTGGCAAGTCTGAACAGGAAGGAACATAAGAACCATAACAAGGAAAGCACCAGGTCAACACAGGCAAGACGAAAGAAAATTCTCCGGAAGCCAGAGACCGCACAATGACGGGCAGGAAGCCACAACCAAACAAACAAGGGGGGGGGGAATGGATAGTGTCTCCTGAGGATGCTCGTCTACATCAGGACATCAACAAGTTGATCACTGCCATGGAGTATACAGCAGATGCAACTCTCAATTCTTCCAAATTCGCTTCTCGAGCCCTGGCTTCCAACATCACTTCTCGTCACTTGCTCTGGTTATGGCAATGGCAGGCAGACATGAGGACCAAGTGGTGCCTTGCGGTGGCCCCCTTCAAGAGGAGGGCCTCTTTGGAGAAGCCCTGGAACCCGTCCTTGTTGAAGGCAGGGACAAAAGGAAGGGCCTCCCTTTCTTCGCTCGCCACCTCAGGACATTGATTGATCTCAGATCTTCTGTCTGTAAGTCACCAGAGGAGCGTGTAAGAGGCCGTGTTGTCAGTCTTGCTCTGTGGGGATCGAGGAAAGCTCCATATCGTCAGAGCTCAGCTCTCCCTCGCTTCGCCTGCACCGCCATTAATCCAGGGGCTGTGTTGTCGGCTCCTGACCCCGGCGGGTTCATTTTTAAGTGTGAAACAGGGCGGTTTTGTCTGTCCTGCGCTTCTGGTCATATTAAGCCCCAGGCACTTCAGGAGCTCTGTTGTTGGCTCCGTGCCATTACACTGACTTCTTTCTAGCAACTGGGGCTGTGTTGTCAGCTCTCAGTCTTTCAGCCGCCATTTTGAAACACCCAAAGGACTGTGTTGTCAGTCCTCCGCTATTTTCTCGACATCGTGTGAAGCAGTTATATAGCAGGGCTCTCTAATTCACCAAATTGCTCAACATGGTGACACTATTGGATTTCTTTTACAGAGTGACTCTGCAGAGTCTATTTTCCTGAGCGCTGCTCCCACTATCCATAGCTGGGACTTTTTAGGTTGCTGCTGCCAGTAACTGAGTGAGAGCTGAATATTTAATTCCCCTGGGCTAGTCACGCCCACAATCCCATCATCCTCCAGTCTTTTCCCTCCTAGCTTGAATTCTCAAGTAGCTGTAGCATTTCAGAACTTGTTCATATGAATGGATGTTACAGGGTTAACACGACAGGGTTACTTTACCAAGTGCAATAATGACATAATCAAGAAAGGAAAATATAGACCGGGCTTAAAGATACCCAGTTGAAGAATAATACTCTACAGCTGAAAGAAAAATTGAAAAGTAATTTGAAACAACAAAAGACACAATTATGATTCATATAGTGGGTCATGAAAGCAAGGTAGAAAGCTCCATTATTTTCACCTTGCAGGCAATCTTAATTGCTATAGAAATACTGAATTTTTAGAACGAAATGAAAAATAAAAAACTCTCAATGCTTTTTACTGGAAACTGTACAAGCAATAAAATAGATGTTTAGTTTGTGATTAACTGATAGTGTCACTAAAGGTTAAAAAAAGCACAATAGTTATATAAGGGTATTAGAAATAGAGTTATCCTTGCATATTTACATTACATAATTAAATATAGAACTGTAACTATTTACTATTGTAACAACATGGCATACTTTCCATTTTATTTTTTTGGTTTTATTTTTCACATTTAAACACACACATATGTATATTAACTCACATATATGTAGGTCTTTGGTTGTTCGTGTTTTCTCCCGCGTAAAATTGGAAGTATCTTTGCGACGTTTCGATGAAGTCTCATTCGTCATCTTCAGGCTGGTGCTTTCGGCTTC
>JANHZT010005495.1:88347-107414 GCA_032468215.1 Stegonotus admiraltiensis
ATGAATTGAGACACAGCACAATGAAAAAGGATGTTCAGGTAAGCCAACGTCCATTTTCCGTTGCGCTGCTTAGTCAATTCATGTGTGGGATATACCCAAGCAACACAACCTATGGGGGGGAGGCTGATTGGAACCTATGGCTGTTTCAGAATGGACTCGCTGCAAGACCCTACGTCCAAAGGACGCGTCAGCTGATGCATAAGAGTCAAGTTTATAATGTCTGACAAACAGAGTCAATGTGGTCCATGTAGCTGCTCTGCAAATGTCCAGGACCGATGCTTGGGTGGCCCAGGTTGCCGAGGTAGCCGCACTTCTCGTAGAGTGAGCCCATACCCGACCTGGGACTTGCCTACCCTTGGAACTATAAACCAAAGAGATGCATGCCTTAATCCAATGGGCAACTGTTCTAGAAAAAACCTTCTGTCCTATTGAGGAAGGATTAAAGGGCACTAGGAGAGCTTCTGTTTTACAAAAAGAAGCCGTTCTAGCTATATATTGCAGGAGAGCTCTCCTTACATCCAGCGTATGCCATTGGACCTCCAACTGATGTCTGGGGGAGGGACAAAAGTCTGGTAGCACTATCTCCTGGGCCAGATGGAAGCTGGAATTCACTTTTGGAATGAACGAAGGATCTAGCCTAAGGACAACCGTATTGGGCCTGAAAATACACAAATCCTTTCTGACCAACAAGGCAGCCAGTTTAGAGACACTTCTGGCCAGTGTAACTGCCAGGAGAAAGGCTACCTTAAGGGATAGAAGCCTAAGACTAACTGATGCTAGAGGTTTGTATGGAGAAGCCGTAAGGGCTTGGAGGACTAATGATAAGACCCAAGTGGGAAACCTGTGGATTGCTGGAGGCCTGATATTAGTGGCCCCCCACTAATATCGCAGAAATCTACGAATCCTTGGGTCCTGAGCCAGAGAGTGGGAAATGTCCCGGGACAGTATGGTTAACAAGGCCGCCACCTGTCGTCTCAAGGTTGCGGTGCTAGTCCCTTGTCAAGACCGTCTTGCAGAAAATTTAAAATGTCAGAAGCTGATGTAGGGTCCACATGGTTGTGAGAGCACCAAAGACAAAAGATCTTCCATGATGCCTCATAAATCCTGGTAGTGGAAGGCCGCCTGGTGGCTTGGATGGTGTGAAGCACCTTCCCTGACAGATTGTCTTTCCTCAGGAGGATCCTCTCAAGTGCCACATGGTTAATTGTAGCCACTGGGCGTCTGGATGTAATACGGCCCCCTGGCTGAGAGAGATCCGGCCTGAGGAATTCGCCAGGGATGTGACACAGACAGGCCCACCAGGTTGGCATACCAGGAACGTCTTGGCCAATGAGGGGTGATTAGTAAGATTTCTGCCCTCTCGGATATCAATTTCTAAATTACCCTTGGAAGAAGGTGAGTTGGAGGGAAAGCGTATAGCAGGCCCTGAGGCCACGGACAATGCAGAGCGTTGCAGTCCATTGCCCCCGGAAATCAGGAAATGAATTTCGGAATCTGTGCATTGTCTGGTTGGGCAAACAGATCAACAGATGGCTGGCCGAACCTCTTCACCAGTTCCCAGAACAGGTCCGGATGAAGCTTCCACTCCAACGGATCCAGCTGTGTCCGGCTCAGCCAGTCGGCCTGAATGTTGGAGGCCCCTGAAATATGCTCTGCTCATACAGATAGTAAATGAGTCTCCACCCAGCTCAACAAATTCCTTCATTAGAGACCAGAAATGCGTGCCCCCCTCGTGATTTATATGGGCCTCTGTGGCCACATTGTCCGTTAAGACCAGAATATGTTGATTCAATAGAATGGAAATGACCGAGGGCTAGGTGGACAGCCCTCAGCTCCAGCTAACTGATACTGTTCTTGGCCTCCACCTGTGACCACTGGCTTTGGACAACTTGGTCCCCCAGATGAGCACGCCAGCTGATTAGGCTCGTGTCCGATGTTACCACTAACCGGCTGGGCTCCTGGAACAGGCACCCTTTCTGGATGGCCCCTGAGGTCCACCATCAGAGGGAAGCACGTACCTTGTCAGGCAGCCTCACCCTGGAATTCAACGAGCTGCGGCCTGCCCTCTGCGCTGGTAGAAAGAACCACTGAAGCTGGCGGGCATGTCTGCGTGCCCAAGGCACTATTGAAATACAGGAAATAAATTTGATGAGCAGTTGTGGTAAGCTGTGTAATGTTACCTACTGCTGGGCCAAAACATGGTTCACCAGAGCCCTGATGTCCCGTTGCCTGTTGGGCAACAGAAACACTTGGCCTTTTATGGAGTCAATGAAAGCCCCAAGGTGAGTAACGCACGTCGTGGGCTGCAGGTGACTCTTCTTCTGGTTGATGGAGAAACCGTGAAGACCAAGAATGTGGCATACAGTCTGTAGTTGTCATTGAGTCTGCTGATGTGAGGGAGACAGGAGCAATATATCATCTACGTAACACAAAAGTTGAACTGGGACGAGTCGAATCGAAACTGCAACAGCTGCCAACAGCTTGGTGATAGCACGTGGGGCGGATGACAGGCTGAACGGCATGGCCCAATATTGATAATACCTGCCGGCATAGGCAAATCTCAGAAATCTGCGGTGCTGTGGATGTATGGGCACATGCAGGTAGGCTTCTTGTAAATCTAGTGATGTCATTACGTCCCCCTGCTTCACACAGACCAATATTGTCCTGAGGGATTGCATCTTGAACCTCTTGTACAGTAGGAATTTGTTGATGAATTTTAGGTTCAAGATGCCCCTCCAGCCCCCCGATGACTTGGATACTAGAAACAGAACCGAATACACCCCTGTTCCTTCTTGTCCTGCTGGAACCGGTTCTATTGCTCCTATGTCTAACAAATGTTGTATTTCCTTGGACAGTTGCTGATGTTTCTCTGACTGCTTGGAAGTTGGACAGAAAAGGAAGCGATCTGGGGGTCTGGCCCTGAATTCTAAGGTGAGACCCAGCCTCACCGTCCGAAGTATCCAATCTTTGAACGTAGTTGTTTCCCATTGATGGATGAAGTGACTTAGATGTCCACTGATGGGAAGAGGGGATGGTGAGTCACTTGCCTCGCCTAACGGGTCTGAATCCTGCTCCCCTATAGGGTCTCCTTGAGGCAGGGTGATATCTACCTCTGTCCCGAAAGGATTGCCTATCTGAATTCCTGTCAAACCCTTGGGGGTAAGTCCTAGTAAAGTAGGACCTGCTCGGTCCCGAGTCCTGGCGAAAGGGTTGTCTCTGAGGGTAAGGGGTGAACCTGCGGTCTGGTCTCCTATAGGACACTGGAAGCACCTTCCGTTTATCCTTACCCTCTATAAGTATAGGCTCCAATGCTGCTCCAAACAGGTCTGCTCCCTTATAGGGGGCTGAGGCCAATTTCCATTTTGATTTTAAATCGGCATGCCAAGGGTGTAACCAAAGGAGCCTCCTAGATGTTATGTTAGAAGCCATTGCCCTTGCTGCAAATTTTGCGGCATCTAGAAACACATCTGCCGAATACTCGGCAGCAGCCACCATTTTATTGATATCCTGCTGAATATGTAAATTGTCTGGAGGAAGATGGTCATGTAATTGACACAGCCAGATTAAATTAGCACAATTAAAAAAGGAGACAGAAGTTGCTGCCTTCGCCGTCCAGGCAGCTGCTTGGTGGGTCTTTCTGAATGAAACCTCCACCCGTCTATCCTCAGTCCTTAACACTTCCGCAACATCATTAGACAAAACAGTAGAGAAAGTCAAACTAACAACAGGTGGCTCCACCGTGGGAAGGGCTAGCAACCCGTCTAATACTGGGTCTACACAATAAATCTTTTTGTCATGTCCCATGGGAGCTGAAAAAGCCCCAGGGTGATCCCACTGTCTCTTAATGACCTCTGAAAATAATTCCAGGTATGGAATAAAATCATGGTCAGGGGCAGGAACAGCAAAGAATTCGTTCTGAGGCATCAGTGACCCCTCAACCTGATCCCCTGGGTTCACTACCGACCCCATGTTAGTTGCTAATTTTGCCTTGCGTAGCAATGTCTTGAAAACAGATGGATGGAAGACAGTTGCAAAAGCTGGCTTATCTGGCAGTACTCCCACATCCTCCGAAAATTCCTGGTCCCCTGGGTCCCCTTCTGCCGGCCATGAATCATAGCTACTGACAGATTCTTGCTGGGCGACAGGTAAAGGCTGAGGCCTGGATTGCATGGAAGCTTGAGGTTGACAACCTGTCAAGTTGGGTGGCATATGACCCTGCAGATTAAGTCCTGAGGCCAAAGCCTGGACTAATGCATTTGTCAGTAATGTCTGAAAATCAAATGACTGAACATGTCCCTGCCTCTCCCCCACATGGAGCCCCACTGCAGTCGGGGTAAAGGTGGCCTCTGGCGCCAATCTGGCTGTACTGCTTGTGATCCCCTCAGGGTCTCCAGGACATGTTCTGAAGCTCTCTCATGAAACCCTTGATGCTGTAAGTCTGTAACAGATTGAGCACAGGCAGAACCAGGCTGAGATAAAACTTCCCCTTCTCCTGATTGAGAAGAACCTAGTGCAGTTAATGGTTGGACCTGTTTCTTAGCGCTTTCAAACTGCCTTTCCAGGGCATTATGCCTTCTCTGGGCATCTCTGTCCTCAATAGTAGACCTGGGAACCCCTTGGTCAGGTTCTCTCCTATTTGAAGAAGTAGAGCTCTTAGACCTAGACTTAGACATCTTCTTAGCTCTGGGGGGGGAGTCTGAGGCTGTTCAATGTATGAGGAGAATTCTGGGTCAGCCATTGTAAAGAGTCACTGCAAGGCACTTTTGTCTCTGAGGTAATGGTAGAGTTGGCGCCTAAACCAACTGCCAGCTCCCTCCTAGAAAGATACAAAATGGCGCAAGAGCTAAGCTCTCCCAGAGCTCTGGCTGTTCTGCTGGAAAACCCTTGAATAAGTCTCCTCCAAATCCTGCCACACTCTGCAGCCTTTAAAATATGGCGTGGGCTAAGCTCCTCCAAGCACTGCCTCTCTCTGCAGCCAACAATTAGCGGTGGAGATGTAAAGAATCTCCTCACGCCGCTGGGATCATCAAACCTGAGATCAAAATGGCGCGAAGCAAATCACGAGCTCCTTGTGCTTCTCCGCGGCCAGCCTTATCGAGCCAAACTTCAATCTGCTGCTTGGCCTAGTCCAATGGCTTCCAATGCGCTAGAGCTGATTGCTCTTCAAGTGCTAGGCAGAAGAAATTACCTCAGAGTTTGCATCGGAGCCCTGAGCATTGACTCTGGAGCCGCCCTACACTAAAGGGAGCTTAAAATGGCAGCCGTGGTTATTCCGGCGTACTGGGTAACCAGTGGGCTCTCTGGCGGCTAACGAAGCGGCTCAATACCGTCCGGAGTATCCCAGTCAGGATAAAACTCTACCCGCTGCTGAAATGTGGGGTGGTGGTGGTGACCTGGAGCCCCAGAGCCACTCACCCACCACGAGCAGCGATGAGCAGCTCCAGCTGTGATCTGGTCAGGCAGGAACCTGCACTCTTCAGCTCCCACAGACAAACAGTCCAATAAACAATAAAATAACAAAAAGAATAAAATAATAAAACCTCTCTAAACACCTATCTAACTAACTGCCAGAGCAGTTTGAAATAGGTCCCTACAAGAAGACTGAGCGAAAACAACTGAAGGTCTGTGAGACAGAGGAGGCGTGGTCTAAGGAAATTTAAAGAAATATTACACTCAGTCCCTGACAAGTATGCGAGGAAAATCCCCACACATGAATTGACTAAGCAGCACAATGGAAAACCCCCTTTGAAATATTGACCTGGACAAATTCCTCAAGACAAGGTGATAAGCTGGCTGAGGCACTAAGTGATCCCTGCAAAGGCCCAGCTGGGATTTTGGCGCTGAACCGACAACACGGTTTGCAAGCGCAAGTAATACAGCAGCAGTAGCAGAGGCAAAATGGCGCAAAACCGACAACTTGGTTCCAAAGTGCCAATATCAACAGTCACAGAGGCAGAGGCAGAAATGTCATGAGACTGACAACATGGCCACAAGTGCCTCAATCACTTAATTAGCGTGAAATCGACAACATGGTTTCTAAGCACAAAATCCGGCCGCCCTCACTCATGTAAGACTGAAACCCCGGTCTTTCTGACATTCATTTGAAAGGCTCTGAGCCCTTGTGTTCTGGGTGGCCTGCTGAAGAAAGCAACCGGCCGCTAATTCTGTCGCACCCTTCGGCAGAGCGGCGATGTCCTTGGTTGCATGGCCTATCTCAGTGCAGAATAACAAGCCGCACAAGTTATTTTAGCAAATAACTTCGCTAAACCTCCGATCTCCACAAACTTGTGTTTTTTTATTTTCTGTATTCCAATTGCAGGGAAAATGATTTTGTGTCTCTCTAGGCCAACTGAGTTTAAAAACTGGAGCTCGGCTGGGCAGAAGAGGCATGGCCAAAGAAATTACAACTCAGTCTCTAGCCAATCAGACAGAATTGAACCCATGCTTGGACTCTCCAAGCAGTGCACAGGAGAATTGCCATAGTTATAGAATGCCTCTGGGGACTCTCAGCAATTTTTGGAAATAGCAATGATGCTGGCACTACAACAGCTTCACATTTATCATTTTTAATTAAAAGAATGTTGCGTATGGTGGAAGGACCAGATGCAAGCTTCAATATTACATTTCCAAATTATATTTCATGTATCTGTTCTACCAATGACTTCTGTCATGTGGCCATACAAAAGAGGCAAATTGAGCATTATCTTCCCTCCTATCTTGAAGTTCGCCTTACTACCTGTAAAAGGAAGTGGGTTCAGTTAAACACCATAATCTATGCAGAATATAAGGTTCAGCCCTAAGTTTGTTGACTTGCTTTGAGGATGGGTGTGCCTGTTTCCTTTTCACCCTTTCTGCTTGCATAACTGTAAAACCTGGGCTTTTCCAGGTATGCTGATATTCTCCTTTTGGTTTTTAGTAACCTTGTTATAATCTCTCACTCCTCATTAGTTAGCTTGCTAGTATGAGTGGTGCATTTTTATATAAACTGAGTGAGTTTATGTAATTTATACATCAACTGTGTTGCTTCCAAAGAAAAAGAAGTGTAACCAAATCTTCAGATGCATTTTTAAAACAAAACTGATAGACAAAGCCTTTACACTTTAGTCTTACTGAAAGCCTTATTTGAGGTAAAAGAAACCTAAAAATATTAGATTTCTAACAGACTTTAGGAAATTTTTACCACTTTTATTTCATCAGTCTCCTGATGAATGTTCTTGCAGGCCATTCCGTTTTTAAAAAAAATGCAGGTAGTTCTCGACTTACAACAGTTCACTTAGTGACTGTTCAAAGTTACAACCTCACTGAAAAAAGTGACTTATGACCATTTTTCACACTTATGACCATTGCAGCATTCCCATGGTCAGATGATCAAAATTCAGACACTTAGCAATTGACTCATAGTTATGACCTTTGCAGTGTCCTGGAATCATGTGATCACCGTTTATGACCTTCTGACAAGCAAAGTCAATGGGGAAGGCAGATTCACTTAACAACCAGGTTACTAATTTAACAACTGCAATGATTCACTTAACAACTGTGGCAAGAAAAGTCATAAAATGGTACAAAACTCACTTAGCAAATGTCTCACTTAGCAATTTTGGGCTCAATTGTGGTTGTAAACTAAGGACTACCTGTATACAAACTTAGCAAAAAAAAAATCAAATTTGCCATTGATAGACTTAACACATTCGCATGCAGTATTCTGAAACTGCAGAGAATCTTACTGAGCACTATGTCTTAATTTTTAAATTCTCAATAAATCTATCCAGTTGTCAATCTTCTCTAATCCAAACCAGAATACTTAAATTTTATTGTGCACACATTGCTTCAGGTTTTCAATAACCATTTTGACATGAATGGAAGATCTCCACTGACCCCAAATGCAAACAATTATGGTTACCATAAATCTGCCTACAGCAAGATGATAAAGAATAGTACTAATTAATATTAGTAATAGCAATCTTATTTAACAAAATACAATTCGGTAATTTATTAACTTGTTACATGTTCTACTTACTAAGGAATCTGGTATTTTAATAATCAGTCCAACTCACTGCTTTGAAATAGAAAGGAAATCAAACTCAGTTCTATTAGGGGGTAGGGATGAGATGAAAAGGATTTCCAGAGAAATTAAAGAAATTAAGTGGGTACATGTGGGATTAGACTGTCTTCTGCTCTATTAATTCTGTTCCTGTAAGTATTTCTTATATCTAGTTATCCAGTAAAACATAGTTATCCAGTAAAGACATATATTTTAATTCATGTTTACTTAGTAAAAAACTGTGTTAATAAAAACATGAAAGAATGAGAACAGAACAGTAATTAAGTAATTTGCATAGTGCACAAAGGCAAAAATGAAGGAAAAGATTCCAAGACATATGAATTATTTGACTTGTTTATAATATTCTATTTAATATTGTTGTTTCTTGTCTTATTTTGATATTTGTTTAAATGTCTCATAATTATAGATTTTTTGGGGGGGGGCTTGTTATCACAATTATTACAACATTAGAACAATTAAAAAAAACTGTTTATGTTTGAATATTATTTGTCTCTAGTAAGGGAACTTGAAGTGAAACTAAGCCAAACCGAATTGTCATTTTGAAGTGATTGGTGGATGTGAAAGTTGGCAAGTTAAATATTTAAGAAAACCTTACACCTTGTCATTTTCCTTGGAGCATGCTACATTTTGTCTGCAAAGAATCAAGCATCTCAGCATGCTGCTTCTTGCAGGGACAGGCTGGGTAATAGGGAAACCCTTTTGAAAAAGAGCTTCCTAGTGCGTCAGTCAGCACTATGCTTCCAAAGGCAAAGAAAGGCCGATGTAATTGTGCTCAGAGATAAGGCAGGGCTGTCAGTGGAAAATAGTGCAGCAAACTTCCTGTTCAATATGAAAGAAAAGAAAAGCAGACAAAGTGGTCTTTATCAGGAAGGCTTTGAGTTACATCTAAAATTGGAACCAGGGAACAAAAGGACGTTACCTGGTGGTTTTTGAAAAGCTTGACTCAGCAATGAGGAGCAGCTCTTTTGATCAAGGAATGCTTGCCACTCATTCGTGTTGTTACAAGGCAAAGGCTGTATTTCACAGAATATGGGAGTGGCAGTGACACCAGGCTTCAAGAGACAAGGTGGGGATGTTCTTTCCAAAGTTTGTCATTCTTTTCCCCAGACCAAGGGCATGTCCATCAAACTTAATGAAAAAATGTACATGGAATGGGGTTCAGTGCAAGAATTTGAAGCAAATGTCCTCCTTTTCTTATCTACCTACCTACCTACCTACCTACCTACCTACCTACCTAATTTGTATAGCTGCCCATTTTACATAATGACACTGGGTAACATACATAATAAAACAAAATACATAAACCATTATATTTAGGTTTTAAATTTAAATTAAAAGATAAAAGCAAGATTAAAGACAAAAGACAAAATGGAAGGGACGTTGGTCTTACCTGAGACATTGCTTCTCTGTGGATAGTGGGAGGGTCCAAGAATGGGTTCTATGTCGTCCTTTCTGCCCAGAGACTGAGTGCAAACTTGAAGTTATGCCCAGGTGCCTGTCTCTCTAGCTCCAGTTTCAACGATGGTGTAGCTGTGAATAAAGTCTTTTCACGGGATTAGTCACCCTTGACTCTGGCCCACTCAGTCAGTATGGGTGAGTTTGGACCCTCCCACTATCCACAGAGAAGAACATCTCAGGTAAGACCAACGTCTCTTCTCCAGTGTGATAGTGGGAGGGTCCAAGAATGAGATTTACCAAGGCCTACTGTCTCAAGGGCAGGAAGATGTCTGGGCCGGAGTCCCCCCCCCATGGAATGCACCTTCTGTAAGACCATTCTCCCAAAGGCAGCGTCGGCCAACAAATGTGTCGTGCTTAATAAATGGTAAAGGAGAAGCCAAGGTAGTTGCCCTGCAAATTTCCTTAATGGAGGCTTGGGTAGCCCAAGCTGCCATAGTGGCTGCACCTAGCCGAGTGCGCCATTACCCGTCTGGGTAAAGGTGACCCTTAGACTGGTAGGCTGTGGCTATGCAGGCCCTCAACCATCTGCCAACTGTCGATGGGGTGACTGTAGAGCCTATGGAGAATGGCTGGAAAGATCCATTTTCCTATCTTTGGCCATCCTCCTGATGTAAATTCGGAGAGCCCGCTGAACATCTAATGTATGCCATTGTCTTTCCAAGGCATGGGAAGACCCTGGACAAAAGTTAGGTAAGACAATCTCCTGGGCTCGATGGAACCAGATGTTAATCTTTGGAATGAAAGAGGGGTTTAATCGGAGAACCACTCTGTCTGAATGGAATATGCAGAGGTCATCTCTAACTGACATGGCTGCTAGCTCCGAAATACGTCTGGCCAATGTTATGGCCATTAGAAACACGACCTTAAGGGTCAGATAATGGGGAGTAGTATTATTCAGTGGCTCGAAAGGTGCCGACATGAGTGCCTGCAATACTGTAGTCAGATC
Source organism: Stegonotus admiraltiensis (assembly GCA_032468215.1). Classification (NCBI taxonomy): domain Eukaryota; kingdom Metazoa; phylum Chordata; class Lepidosauria; order Squamata; family Colubridae; genus Stegonotus; species Stegonotus admiraltiensis. The sequence goes on from JANHZT010005495.1 coordinate 98,814, forward strand.
CCAAGTGGAATATCTATGGACCACAGGCGGACGCAAGTTAGCCACCCCTCTAATGAATTGTTGAATCACTGGATGATGAGAAAGGGGCTCACTCCCCGCCAGTCAACACTGTGGAAAGGGCCGCCACTTGCCTACAGATGGTTTTGTATGAGAGACCCCTACCCAGCCCGTCCTGGAGGCACAGAAGCCGCAATAGGGTCAATGGTCTTTGTCAAGCACCAAGTGGCGAATGCTTTCCAGATGGCATTGTAAATCTGGGTAGGGGGCTTGTTATCACAATTATTACAACATTAGAACAATTAAAAAAAACTGTAGGCCTCCTGGAGACCTGAATAGTCTGTATGACCCTGCAGGAATATTTGTCCTCCCTCAAAATGTTCCCCTCAAGTGCCAGACGGTCAACTGGAGCCACTGAGGTTCTGGGTGGGCCAGGATCCCCTGGCTGAGGCAAACCATTGTGTGAGGGATCCTCCAGGGCTGCGACACCGAGAGACTCACCAGGTCTGCGTACCACCGACACCTGGGCCAGTGTGGGGTCACCAGCAGGACCTCCGTCCTTTTATGTCCACCACTGAAGTGAGTGAAAAACCGATGACAACACCGGAATCCCAACCCATGCGTCGCTTCTCCCGGACTGCTGGAAGGGAAGCAGGAGCCACTGCAGGGGGTGGGCGTGCAGCTATGACCAAGGAACAATGGAAACACACAAAGCCAGCAGTTGAGATTGCAGGGCTACGGGCACTGTGCGCCTCTCCTGCACCTAATTCACCAGAGCCATCAAGCTATCCCTGCGCTCTTGAGACAGATACACCTCGCCCAGGGAGGTGTCAATCAGGAGGTAACGTCTCCGCAAGAGATCTTCCTAGCCCAATGATGGCTAACCTTTTTGTCATCACGTGCCAAAAGCAGGCGGAGTGTGGTGGGGTCACACGCAGGCGTGCCCACATCCATAATTCTATGCACCCCCCCGCTCTCGGCACGTGATGGCACGGTGGGCCCGATAGGCCCATTTTTTGCTCTCCCCAGGCTCCAGAGCCTTCCTAGGAGCCTGGGGCGGGCACTCCCACCGAGGCCCTCCAGAGACCAGAAACAGTGTGTTTCCTGACTTCTGTTGGGCCCAGAAGGCCCAAAAATCAGCTGGCTAGCGGATGCACGTGTGCCGGAGCTGAGCTCGTGTGCCCACCAATATGGCTCCGTGTGCCACCTGTGGCACCCGTGCCATAGGTTCGCCATCACTGGCCTAGCCAACGATAGCTCAAGAAAAGGTGGCAACAGCTTAGCTGGCTCCTGACTAACCAGCCCACACTCCCCAAGCTGTCCAAAATTTTCCCCAGCCTTGGTGCAAGCAGTGCTGTCAAAGGCTGGCTCCGGAACAGCCGCAGAAGCACAAAGTGGCTTGACTTTTTAAACTGTGACTCAGGCAGCTTCAGAAGCCGCAGCGGCAATGTCAGCGCTATTTAAGGGCTCTTGTGGGTCGGTGGCTGTGCCAGGTGAACTGGACTAGCCAGCACATTCCCACAGGTCTCCTTTGTGGAGTCTTCAGGTCGGCGGCATTGCGAGAGCACCTGGATTGGCCACTGCAACAGATTTGCAAGGAGCAAATCCCCGCTGGCGGGATCACAGGGCGAGAGCTCTTGCTGTGTCCACACTGCTCAAACAGCCAGATCTTATACAAAAAGAAAATAAACCTGTTCCTGTCCAAGAATGGCTTTCTGGATGTCCCAACTGTCCAAAGACGTCTCTCTAGGGCAAGACTGAGTTGAAACTGAAGCAAGAGAGACAGGCACCTGGGCATGGCTTCAAGTTTGCATTCAGTCTCTCGGCAGAAAGGACGTCATAGAACCAATTCTTGGACCCTCCCACTATCACGCTGAAGAAGAGAAGCATACAAAAGAGTGCTTTCAATTAACTTATCATACAGTCCATCTGGCAGGTTGCACTCTCTCCTGGAATCCCCAAACTAGTTGGCAATGCCATGTTTTAAGTGCCTTCCAGAGGGCCAACAGGGGCAGGGCAGCCTCTCCTAACAGGAACTGATATAATACAGGGAGGGGGGCCATAGCAGAAAAGTCTTTCCTCTAGGTCCTTCCTGATGAAATTCCTTGCTCGATAGGATCCACAATATACCTCTCCTCTTCCTTTTTTCTACTTGCTTTAAATGAAACTCTAGTGGATTGCTAAAACAAACCCAAATCTGGATTATTTTGCTAAATTCTTAGAATGAACCAACCAACCAAATTTAAAAAAAAACCCTCTTTAGAATGAAGTCCATCCCCCACCAACATACACATGGCCCCCAATTTGCTGGTTCTACAAGAACTGTGAAGACCTGGGTTTTTTGCCAGGCCTTTTGCTAAGGGGAGAGAAAGATCCCTTGCTTCACACCATTCAGGCTGTTTTTCTTTCCATCTTTAATCTCTTTTCTTTTATTGGTTTTACTGTAATTTGTTTGTTCTGATTGTTGTGAGCTGCCCAGAATTGGGTGGCTTAGACCTTTAATAAGTTATTGTTTATTTATTTTAAGTAGCGAGAGGAATAGCTGAAATAGAATCTTAATTTGATTTTTCCTGACTCCTTCAAGTTGAAGTAGAAGACAGCAATCCCTTTCTATTCATGCTAAGGTAGGGTTTAGTTGCATTACATAACAGCATAATCAGCAAGACATCTACACGTACAAGATTACACAAGATGCCCGAATAAAAGACTGGCTCTTCCTTTTTCAGATTTCAGCCTTACACTTAAGGCCTGTTCAATCCGGTTTCAATTTGGACAGTGTGTAGTGAATTGATTTCTGCCCCAGTTTACTATTAAAAACTGATTTAGAAGGTGGTTAACAAATCTAAACAGCTAGCTAATCTCAATGTATCATGCATATTTAGTACAAATATGAAGAACAATATGGTAAATAAAAGCTCTCTAAATATCAAAACACTATAAAGTGCACAAGAAACAACACTGATACTAAAATAGTATTTTAAAATAGCATAACCTTTGTCATCCAAAGCTCAGCTGCACCGGTACCTTTTAAACATTGAACGAAAAAAATGAAATGAGAAATTGGCTATTTCTTATTTTCAGTACTGTGAATAAAAGATTCCCTTTTGCCCACCTTACGGTACCTTCAAAATTACAAAGTCTTTTAAAAGCTCATCTTGGATATTATCAAATGACAGACATTTGCTGAAACTTAAAAGCTCAAGCAGGAAGGATTTTATATGTCATTTATTTCCAGAGAGAAATTCATTTTATTTTAGCTGACATATTTCTCTCCTCAGGTATTGTTTTACACATAAACCCTATTGCAAATAGCGGCCGATTTTTATTGTACATTACCTTGAAAGTTTAATATTGGAAAGAGATAAAAATACTATAAACTAATAAATGCATATTTACTTAATATCAAAATTGTTCTTCTTAAAGAGCAAATCCAGCCAGCTTTCACATACAATAAAAAAACTACCTCCCCCAAACACTAACCTAACCCTTTTCCCTATTACCCCTCCCATCACCCCAAATTTATGCCACCGACTTAGTCCTCATATTATACCAAATAAGGGACATCACAGTGGTCACAATAAACAAACAATAGTTAGGCATTTCAACTGCACAACAGACCTAAATGGGATGTCAGCTGCAGTGTGCCAGCCCTTATAGAAAGATACATCACAAAAGGTGAACAAACTGAATAAAATAAAGTAAAATAACAAAAGTTGGTCAGAGATATAATGTTTACAATGTACAGGATCCCTGAATGGCTTTGCAAAGCAAATAGTTCTTGAACCCAACTTGTTTTAAAACTGAAACTCTACAGATAATGTAAAGAAAAAGATGTTTTAAAAAAATGCAATTAAGCTGTTGAGGAAAAAAGTCTGTCCATTGTTTTTTAAAACAATACATCCGGTTACAAATAATATTCATTTTTCTAAGACGTTCTGCAATGACTTTTTCATGTAGAGAGACAGGCATGTAATTGATGTAATTTTACAGATGCCTCATTTTCGTACGTTTTTTAAAATGCAATTACTCCTTTCCCAGCTTGTCTTCTTTAGACATGAATGTATTTCTTGATATTTCACTTTTCATATTTTTGTGGGAGGCTGTCTGTGTGTGTGTGTGTGTGCGCGCGCGCGGGCGCGCGCATATATAAATAGGGTTTGGTGCAAAACCTTTGGATTTTTTCTACATTAGTTTTCACATTTGAAATAGGTTGTTATCACCATTCTAGAAATTTTTAAGATTGAAACTGATGTAATTAAGAATTTGCCACCCACCCAAGTTTTACATATCCTTAATTTGTAAAGCATAATTAAAAAGCACTTTGTGTGCAGAAAGTATCCAGAAATTTAAAACTAAGCACTACTAAATTCATTCTTAGTACTTCAGCATAGGCTAAATCTGCTTACTTGGAAGTAAATCTCTTTGAATGTACATTATGCATAGGACTGCACCATTATATTCAATGTAATATAGAAATCTTGTATAAGTGCAACAGCTATAAAATCTATCTACAACTTTTAAATGATTTGTTTTAGACCTAGGATTGGCAGTGTACATGGAAAACCAATTAGTTTAGAAAATTATTACCGGTACAAACCTGGAAGATATTGAAAACCTGGAATACTTCATTGAACATTTTTATGCAAAAAAAAAAAAATCTTTCATGTACATATTCAGCCTTTTTTTAGATTTAATAGCTGAGACTATTTTAAAATTATTTCTATTGACATATTTCAATGTTGTTGCATACTACACTGTACGATGCTGCCAGTCATCTGAAAGTGTGTATGCTTGTAGTCTTTTTTATTTCTTTCTCAGGATCAAGATTTGAGAATGGCAAACTATTTGATGCAAGGAACATTAATAGAACAGCCGTGAAAGGTCCCCTGATTATTCATTTCTAACATGTGTACATGAAAATAAAATGAAATTAAAATACAGCTTATGTTGTGAAAATATTTCCTTCCCTTTTATTTTATGACACACAGTGTCCCAAAGAGAACAGAGTTATGGAAATGAAACCCCAATCATGTGAATTGCATAAGTTATTCAGATAAAATTAATTAACAATGCTAAACAGTTGAATAATTTTTCTACCAACTTTATATGGTGCCTACCAGACAGCATATGGTGTCTGGCTTGCTAATATTAATTATGCAGTCCATTATAACCTTAGATTGTCCAACTTTTAGTAGTTCTAAAACGCAAATACGTTTTTCGAGGGATCAAATAAGCTTGCTGCTAGGGAAAAGGATGCATTATGTAATCACTTTGCCAAATAATAATAGCTGTTTGCATTAAAGAAAACAATTCAGGATAATAAATAATATCTTCTTGCAGCACAGACAGAAATAAAATCCTACGTTCAAGTTCAGAATTCAAAAGACGGGAAGCATAGTTACATGTGCTTTTATTAATGCAAATTAATCAGGCTTCTGATCAGACTCCCTAACATCACTGATAATTAAGCAGAATTTTAAGGACAGTCTTTATGCTCGCAGAAATGCACATGTATATTTCAAGCCTATATTTTTCCCCAGTATCTGATAGGAAATATATTTTGCTTAAAAGGGAGAATATAGGATGGCCCAAATGTCAGCTTTCTGTTTTGTCTGAAGATACCAAAAAGAAATGTTTACAATGCCTTTGTGATGACTTTTTGTGAAGACCATTTAGTTGGACAAGAACAAGAAAGCAAAAGGGACACAGATTTTAGTAGTGCTAATTTGGGTTAAACGCAGAATCTTGGAAATTGTAAAATTATCTCTCTCCTTGATAATGTATGGATTAAAGTGGAATATTCTTCTACATTTTGGAATGCTTTTTCTCAGGTTTCTTATCACCTGGCCTAACTCTATACAGGTAGTCTTTGATTTACGATCACAATTGAGCCCAAAACTTCTGTTGCTAAGTAGAACATTTGTTAAGTGAGTTTGCCTCATTTGATGACCTTTCTTACCATAATTGTTACATGAATCACAATAGTTGTTAAATTAGACAAACTGTTGTTAAGTGAATCTGGCTTCTCCACTGACTTTACTTGTCAGTAAGTCACAAAAGGTTCTCACGTGACCCCAGGACAATGGAACCGTCATAAATATGAGTCAGTTGCCAAGGGCATGATATTTGATCACATGACCACGAGGATGCTGCAATGGTCGTAAGTGTGAAAACTGGTCATAAATCACTTTTTTCAGTTCTGTTGGAACTTTGAACGGTCATTAAATGAACAGTTGTAAGTCGAGGACCTGTATTGAGAAAATAAATGTCAACTAACATGCTTTTCAACTCAACTGTTTTATACCTATTCTTCCTTCCATCCCTTTTCCAGTTTCTCCATAATCTCTCACACTAAAAATATTTACTCCTATAACGTGGCACATTATATGAAATGACAGCCAGTTCTTAATATATCCCTAATTTAAAGGTCCGCGCTGCATAAAAAATTAGGATGAATCATGACACATGAAAGCAGGCAGCAAAATCATATATGGATACACAAAGAATCAGACCACCACTGAGAATTATTCTATTCTATTCTTCTAATTTCTTCTATTCTTATTTTTGGCTGACTATGAGTAGATAGATATGGAGAACTCCTTGGCTTCTGAGTTTTTTCCCATGTGCTTGAATAGTAGCAGTAATCATTGCAAATTGTTTCTTCAGTATCCAACACTGTTCTCATTCTAGTTTCTCACAAGTTATGTACAGTTTCTATGGCTTTAGCAACAGATTGCTGAATTCTATGGCATTTACAGTAAAGTACTAAGACAGGAGATGGATAAAATCCCCATCAAAATGAATCTGCTTTTGGTTTTTCCCTCCCGTCTGCCTTTGAAATTAAAAAGAAAAACCTAACAAACCCAAATAAAGACAATACAAATATACAAAAAGGGCATAATGACAGAAATTTGTCATCTGGTAACAAAATTCAGAAACCAGAGAAATTCAGGAACTGTTCCTTTATTTAGATCAGTTACTTTCGATCACTCTAGTCTCCTTTGCAAAGGTATTGCTGCAGGAACAAAAACTAGGGGAGACTTCCATATATACACCTCACCCCTCAATTTCGGCTCTCAAAGCTATGATAAGATGAACCTTCATTAGTTGTACTGAAATACAACTTTCACCCACAATTGCAGTTTGCTGTAAAAAAATATTCAGTGCTACTAAAAATGTTCTTTTAGAGCCTTCACTGTATAGATGACAAAACAAATGTATGAATGCAGTAGAAAAATATATTGAATTTACTACAGGGCTTTTTTAACCTAATTTATTTATTTGTTTATATTTATATACCGCCCTTCTCCCCGAGGGGACTCAGGGGACCTAATGCCTTTCAAATGTGTTGGATTTCACCCTTAGTGAGAATTCTTGTCCAACCCACCTGGAAGGTGCCAGATTTAGGAAGCTTATTCTAGACGTTAGCTTGTGAGAGTTTGTAAACAGCTTGTTCCAGACCAACTTCCTCAAAACTATATTTAGCCCCTTAAAGTGCTACCTTCTGCTACTAGAAACCTAGAATCAAGTCAAATTATGCAAAGTAAGCAGACAAATATTTTAAAAGATTTCAGAAAGTGTGGAAGAGAAACAAACGTAAGTGAAATAATTGTGACATTTAAGAGACTCAGTTTGCAGACAATACACAAAGTACTTATCAGAACTGGCAATGTCTTGGTTTACCAACATTTACTCAGATGACTGTGTTTAGTTTCTGGATATTGAAACAGCTTTTATGTTTGACATTATATCACTTGAGGCATACATATTTTCTTTTTTTTTAAAAAAAACGTGTTCACATCTGAAAGTCAGAATCAGTTTCATTTTAAAGGATGAATTTAATCATTTCCAGAACAGCTCTTTAGTTATGCAAATCTCTAGACTCCTACGAGTTAACTGAAACAAACGTACTTTTTGCTTGCTCAGCCGTCCTTTGAGACAATATAGAAAGAACCTGTTTGAATCAAAGGCAAATGTAGTACAGATCGTGAACTGCAAATTCCACTACTGATGAAAACAAGGAATCAATCAGTCAATCAACCAACCAATCTTCAGTTTCTGATTCGGCATAATCCAAATCCAAGAAATTTGGATTAAGGACCTTTTGTGTTAAATGCACACTATTGTTCTTGACAAGAGAGTCAACCCATATTGTATTAGGCCTGAAACCATTTGTGATTCAATAGAGTAGTTAAAGCTGTAAGAAATTTGAAAAGTCTATTTTTACTGTCACTTGAAAACTGTAAAGTTGTAATGTAAAGCATGTAACTTGCACAAATACATTATTTAACACAATGCCCAAACTGATATTGATATCACTTGCAAATATCAGGTCATGGAAATTGCTGGTCAAAATGAACTTCTCAACAGAAAAATACCTGACAATGGGTTTGACTATCCAATACCATAGGACAGCCAGAGCAAACTTTGAGCAGCTGGATCTTATGATCAAATATGTATGATTCCATCAAGGGCAATATCTTGAGAGAAGGGGCGTTGGTCCTACCTGAGACGCTCCTTCTCATTGGGGTTGTACTCACCCAATCAGCTAATGGACTGAGCCTGTCAATCTTGTTAAGTCCCGCCCTTGTTGCCGGGTAGCCC
>JANHZT010005497.1:21618-37690 GCA_032468215.1 Stegonotus admiraltiensis
CTTTCTTTTGGGTGGGGAAAACCTGGAAGCTTTCAGATTTGGGTTTTCCCAGATATGCCAATATGACATCTCTAATACAATGGAACTTTGAGGAACTTCAAGCCTTGCAGTCTTTTTTTATTTTTTGGTTGGGAGTGTTATTTGGAACCCTACACAGGTTTGTACTTACTATAGCCATTCTCAATAAAATATAGATCCAACCTTCTTATGGAGTAGACCTTCTTAATCAGGTCTATCTCACAAGGTTGACAGATCCCAAGTTCCACTTTCTAGGCACAGTTTCCTATCACAGTGTATGTTTGATGGTATCAAAAGCTGCTGAGAGGTCCAGTATCGTGTTTGTACATCCAAATAGCCTAATTAAATTCAACCTAAAAGTAAGTATTGCTCAGATACAGTACCTATGGAGTTGCAAAGCCACCACCTTCATCATCACCTTTCCCAAACATTGAACATTTGAGAATAGCTAATAATTGTACAAATATCCCAGGAGGGTCAATAAAGAGGAAAACATATCTTTCCTGGAGGAAGACACTGACCATCTTCCTGAGTTGACTATCATTGTTCTAAAATACACACTTAAACAGAAGAGGAAGTAAATATTACCTGGAGATTACAGTAATAACCCAAGCAAGTATGAAAACCCACATTTTGCAAAGTCTGCACTGAAGAAACAGTGACTTTCTTTAGATTTCATTTTGACTCCCTAAGGCCTCAGAAACAGAGTTTGTTACTCCTGCAAGCTCAGCATGCTGAGAATGAACAAAAAAAAAAAAGTAATTGCCTCATCCAAATTTGTTCTAGGTCTTCCAGCAACAAATCTTCCCATGTTTATTCCATTCAAAAGAAAAGGAGGGGAGGAATAGCCTAGCATTCTTCACCTGGGTTTTTCTTCTGTTGAAGAGAATGAAGGCATTGACAAAACTAATCAATTTCACTGTTGCTTCTTTTGTTTGAGGAGAGCAGCAAAGTCATCAAGCTACCATTTATCTTAGAGGACCTGAAACCTAAGAGCTGGAAGATTATTTGGCAGGAATTTCTTTCGAACAGTGTCTCAGGGTCTTAAAGCCAAACGAAACAAAACAAAACAAAACTTAGTTTTGGTACGGTTTTTAACTACACTGCTAAGAGGTGTTGTGGCTCATTGTGGAGATGGTCTTTTCTCCTTCAGTTTGAGTTCTACCACTGCACAGCGAGGGGAGCTCCCGTCACTCACCTCAGCTTCAGTCCATCTAGCAGTTTGAAAGTATGTTCTATGTGAGTAGATAAATAACACCCCCCGCCCTCTTTGGTGAGGAGACAAGTTGGTGCTTTGTGCAGGCAGTCAGATTCCTGACAGCTTTGAACCTTCCTGGTTGAGGTACCCGTTTGCGAGGCAGCTCTGGAAAGGGAAGGGAAGGGGCTTTGGGTTACCCTGCAGGAAGAGACATTTGTCTTTTTCTCTGGTGCGAAACCAGGTCACCCTTCGATGGTGCACCTTGCAAGGGAGTCCTACAACAGAGCTGGTACCTTGGCAAGCCAAATTATTTCTCTGCCATACACTAATAATAATTATAATAATAATAATTACAGTGCAACTGAACTGGAAACAAATGGACTCCATTTATCCATATTGCTTAGGTTCAGGGCATGTAGACATACAGAGCTATTTTCAGCTATTTCAGCTATTGCTGAACAGCTATTGCTATTGCTGAATAAATATCTGCATACACTGCTAAATGAAACCCACATCTGTCTTTCATACAAGTGTGTATTGCAATAATATCTTTAGTAGGACTGGTAGAGTATGCATGCTTGGTGTCAGTGTGGCACTTTGGGTCACAAAACTAGACAGACAAACCTCCACCCTTCATAATTGCGCCAAAGACATTACACACACTCCCCTTCAACATTAATTATAACAAAAATATGGAGCCTATCTGGTTCAATCAGCTGCTTTATCTAGAGAAAAATGTTTTTTTTTTTAAATAAATGTGCTTCTTGATTCCAAGGTAGTCAGAAGTGGGTCAACACAGTGCTTCATAAGCAGCTTCAAATAAGTTCTACTTTTACATATTTCTTCAGGAATGGAAGACAATTTTACCAACTTTTACATTTTTATTTATTTACATTTATTATACTGTAGGTGCCCAATTCCAAAGGTTAAATCTCTCTGATTTTTTTCTTCTCAGTTCTATGGATGTGGAAGCTTATGGATTGCATTTTGAGACTGGCAAATGGAAAGATGGAATGGAAATCACCAGAATTTAGTTTTATTTTACAATTTCATGCATGAACTGCTAACACACTGCAGACAGTTCCTCCTCCTGATGGAATAGCTCCAACTGAAAAATAGCAATTTCAGATATTGATCACTATTCCACCCGTATTTAGACCCAAGATGTTTCTAAATTCTTAATTTTGAGAAAGTCCTATAGAATTATCAATATGAAGCAGAATCTGACATAACATAGAGATGTTTCCAAACAAATTTTCTGCAGAGTTTTACTAGAAAAACAGAGATTTGTATGATCATATAAAATGCTTTAATATAACTAGACCATTCAACTCTCATCATTTCCTGAGATTATCAACTGCTTTTTGAAGATTTTCCCCCCTGTAATTTTCTCCAGAACCTTTTTCCAGACCTGCTAGAGAGATCTTTTAAAGTGGAGATTCAATAGGCTGACTATAAGATCTTATAACAGCAAAGTAGATATTCTGTCATCAGATTATGGATTATTATTCTCCTCTTCCTCCTCTAGGTAGTTGTTAAAGAGGAATCCTCCTTCTCCTCCTCATCTTAATTATTTATAATAATTATGCATCTGATTATTACCATAAGCTGTAACACACATGGAGTGGAATTGTGGTGTATCTATCAGCTTGTACATCGGTGATCTAAGATACAATTATTTTTATTGAGATAATTTGGTATAACTACATTTAGAATGTTGTACGTAGCCCTCATCAACACTGTTGCTGATAATATTACGGCCACTCTCTTATCTGTGGGTATGACTCTCTTATTGTGAGATAAGGTACAGACAAGGGTAATCAGAATGACTGAGTAGTTCTAGAAACCCTTAGAGAGAAAGCTTATCTATTATTTGATATTTTTGGCTTGAGAGAAAAGAAGATGAATGGGAGGGATAGGTTAGAAGTTTATAAAAATAATGCAATGATATGAACAACGTTATTGGGCAGTTTTTTCTGCTTATTTCTCAAAAGAGCTAATGAAACTGAGCAGAGATTCTGGAGAGTACTTCTTCATAGTACATGATTTGTGGAGTTTGCTACACAAATGCAGCTAATCAAGCTTAACTATTAACAAACTAGCTAAAGTATGGGCCGGATCAGGTGTGCAGAACCTGTCAGCAGGTTCTGGAGAACCGGTAGTAGAAATTTTGAGTAGTTCGGAGAACCGGCAAATACCACCTCTGGCTCGTCCCAGAGTGGGGAAGGAATGGGGATTTTGCAGTATCCTTCCCCTGCCACGCCCACCAAGCCATGTCCACCAAGCCACACCATGCCCACCAAGCCACCCCACAGAACTGGTAGTAAAAAAAATTGAATTCCACCACTGGGCCAGATGGCATGATGGCTAAGTGGATACATAGCTGTTTGAAAAAGCCTACTGAAAAAGTGCTCAACAAAGATTCCTCATCAAACTGGAAAGAGGTGTCAAGTGAAAATAAAACCACTCCTAGTGTCTGTTCCTCAGTATTGTTCTGAATGTTTTAAATGAAGAGGTGGCTAAGGAGAGGAGGAGGAGGAGGCAAAATTGGGTGCAAATGCTAATAACGTAAAAGAAATAAAATTCAAAGTGGTAGATAAGACAAGCATGCCAAAGGTAACTCAATTTAACAGAGGCATATGCAATGTTCTTCAGATAGAAAACAAAGATTAAATGTGCAAGTATGGGATAGAGAATATCTAGTTTAGAAATCATCCATACAGAAAAGATATTAAAATAGTCCTTGATTATAAACTGAATATAAGCCAGCAATGTGATCTAGCTGTGAAAAAGGTGAATTTAACTTTAGGCTGCATCAAGAGAGTGGTATGTTGGTACTCAACTGTTTTAAAACTCATTGAATTTGGTACTCAATGCATTTTGACACAAAAATTTGTCCCGGTACTCATCATTTGTTTGGAACTCAAGAGTGCATTGTCAGTGACGGCTGCCTTGTAACTCACTACATTACAGGGAAAAATTGTCTGTTACTCATCGTTTTTGGTACTCATCACACCTCCTGGAACCAATTAATGGTGAGTACCAAGGTACCACTGTATAATTTCCAAATGACAACAAGTAATTGTTTCACTTTGAGAAAAGAAGAGTGTGTATGAATACGATGGCACCATTCAAATAGCTGAAGAGCATCATAAATTCAAGGTGGTTGATGGGCTCTTGAATTTTGATGGTGTAACGATCATAAGTCACTTTTTTCCAGTGCTGTTTTAACTTTGAACAATCACTATAACCTGGACCCAATGAAATGTATGCTGGTACTATAGTTCTTTCTTGGATTATTGCTAGTTGTAGTTGAATTTTATTTTGTTTAATATATACAGCTGAAACTCCTATGAGGTTCCATCACAAATGAATGTTAAAATTACTTTATGTTAACAGGCAATAGATTTCACATACTGAAATGCAAATTATATTCAGCTCTTCAGGCAAAACATCCCATAATTTGAAGAAAGCTACGAGTTTTGATAAGACGAAAAAAATTATCACAGGAGAATGCGGATCACACCCTCCTAAATAAACAGAGAATATCTCCACGTTAAAATTCAGTAGGAAAAGAATATTTATTTAAAGCTGAAGCATAACTTTAGTCATGAGAATTTAGTCAGCGAAGAGGAAAGGCTATTGCATTTTCTTCAAGTAATGCTAAAGCTTCCTTATCTGAAACAAAAGCAATTTGGCTATTTTAGTGCAAAGAATGATGTAAAAAGTGCATGTTATGCTTCCTTTATTCATTAAAAGTGGCAAAGAGAGAGCAGTCACTTCCTTTCATTTTATGTAAACAAAGTGCTATAAAATGAGTTTACAGCTTGGGACTGGGTGAGTTTGTGGCTGAATAGAGCGAGCATTTGTCTTGTGTATTATCTTGCCAGCGCGTTAATAAGTCACTAATTGCTGATGGATTTCAAGAAGCAAGAAACTAGGGTAATATTTTAGATTCTAATTTTATAATAGAACAGAACAGAACAGAATTTTTTATTGGCCAAGTGTGATTGGACACACAAGGAATTTGTCTTGGCACATACGCTCTCAGTATACATAAAAGAAAAGATATGTTCATCAAGAATCATAAGGTACAACGCTTAATGATAGTCATAGGGTACAAATAAGCAATCAGGAAACAGTATCAATATAAATCATAAGGATCCAAGCAACAAAGTTACAGTCATACAGTCATAAGTGGAAGCACATGGGTGGTGGGAACGATGAGAAGATTAATAGTAATGCAAACTTAGTGAATAGTTTGACAGTGTTGAGGTAATTATTTGTTTAGCAGAGTGATGGCGTTCAGTAAAAACTGTTCTTGTTCTGGTGTGCAGTGCTCTATAGCATCGTTTTGAGGGTAGGAGTAGAAACAGTTTATGTCCAGGATGTGAGGGGTCTGTAAATATTTTTACATCCCTTTTTTTGACTCGTGCAGTATACAGATCCTTAATGGAAGGCAGGTTGGTAGCAATTGTTTTTTCTGCAGTTCTAATTATCCTCTGAAGTCTGTGTCTGTCTTGTTGGGTTGCAGAACCAAACCAGACAGTTATAAAGGTGCAGATGGCAGACTCTTTTATCTAGAATCTAAAATTAGAAAAAAGTCAGAAAAGGTGCTTTGGGGTGCTGAAATTGTGGATGACCTGCATGAAAGGTGGTCTAAGACTTCCTCAGCTCTGGCAAAACAAAAATGTAGTAATTTATACCAGCATAATGTAGTACAGGTAGTTTTCGATTTACAACAATAATTGAGCCTGGAATTACGGTCATAAGTCATGCCGATTATTAAGTGAGTTGTCATGTCACCGACCTCATTTTATGACTTTTTTTTGCTGTTGTCATTAAGCAAATCACGAAGGTGGTTCAGTGGTGGTTCATCTGCAGTCATTAATGGAATGCCACAGTCATTAACGGAACCCATTGTCAGCAATAGGAATCCATAGACCCAACAAACCATGGCTTTGATAGAAAAACCTGCCCCAGTTGCTTATGGTGAAAAGGGTGGAAAAAACCTCTCATGGACCCAGAATGTTGTCTCAGGAAGACCTGAAAGGCATGGGATATAATCCCCTTTATAACCAAATCCTGGGGCTGGAAAGACCAACATTTTCTCCCATGTCCACATCCATATCCAATCCCTTATCCCCATATCCAATGCTGAGACATTTCAAGAAGCTTGTTATTCCTCAAAGTTATAGTATTTGCCACTAAGCCAGAGGAGAGAGACCTGTTTACCTTCAAAAGTAATTTCCTCTCATGAATGCTGGAAAATGTTATTGCTTTTGTAGAAGACCTGAAGACCTGAAATGTCATTGGCATTGCTGTAGCTTTATAAATGCACTGGAATTATTAATGGACATGAAATCATTAGGGTGTGTATGTGTGGATTAGAGAGTGTGAGATCTTCTCACAACACATGGTATGCCGCCCTGACACAAACAGGGTGGGGAAAAATGGTTGGTCTTTGAGAGAACACGTTTCCACCATTTTCTCTGCTTCTCTCAGCAACAGAAGCAAGCTTCCATACATCACTGCATACAGTACCACTCACCCTATACAAGCACAGATTTTTATCCAATTCTCCCGTGAAGACCCATTCCTTTTTCTAAGAATAAGCTGTGCCCAGTGGTGGGATTCAGCCAGTTTGCACCACTTCGGGAGAACCGGTTGTTAACTTTCTGAACAGTTTGGCAAACTGGTTGTTGGAACAAATCATTAGGGCAAAGAACCGGTTGTTAAATTACTTGAATCCCACTACTGGCTGTGCCCCTAACAAACCCATTATTGGTGAGTAAATTGGTGAGTAAATTTTGGAACCCCTATGGTTTTTAGATTCCTGCCGTCCTCTTGTAAAATTCATAGTCAAGTGGCAAGAATATGGTCTATTTCTTATGTACTAGACATTTTTCTGATAGGCATCTAAAAATAATAGCATGGGCAGGAGATTTGTGTGTTTGGGTATGTGATTATTGCACTGTAAAATACCTTTTCATTCGGCAATTGCCAAGGTTTTGGGCCTCAGTTCTGAGTTCAATTGATATTGACGTATCAGGGCATAAATGCTGACTCATTTGTTTGAAGAGTTCCAATCCTAGCTGCATTCATCATCAGAAATATATATCTGAGTAAGGATGAATGGTTCGGCTGCTGCATGCAGACTTTGAAGAGATTGGATTCCCCCCTGAACTTAGATTTTAATCATCACTTTCATCTCTGGCTCTGCTACAGGATCAGTTACAAATCTGTCTCGAATCTGTAAAGTTAAAATTGCACAAGAATACAGGATGTCACTTTTTTTTTTTTCCCCAGAGACAGTATAAAAGATGGTATTCATGAATCCGATTAAAGTTTGAGGACCATTCAGAAGGCCTGGTGCAGCTTGCTGGGATTTCTTTTTTAAAAAAGAAGAAGCTTTTACTCAGCTCACGCTCCTCTGTTTGATTTTTGTGGCTGATACGGAAGCGTAGAGCTCAAATTGAATCAACTTTATCACAAAAGCTGGCCAGGGACTTCCAGGAGCAATTAAATGTAGGCCAGACTGAGATAAGGGTGAAGGGAAAGCTACTTTTACAGTTCAGGCTATTTGTCCATTTAATGCAACTATCAATCAATCTCTAGGGTGTCTTCCTGTGAGGTTTCTCTTGCTATCTGAGATCTTTTCTAACAAGAGACAGCAAGGATTGTATCTAGAGTTTTTGGGATGTCTAGGATGCGGTTGGCCATAGAGATATGGTCAGTTTCATTTGACTACCGTCATGATCTTTGCCTCTTAAATTCACATTATTAAACGACAGCCAGACTTGTCCAAAGTTACAGGACCACCCAAAGAAAATGAAGATAAATAAAGGTCAATATACATATCCTAGTGTTGGAAGAAATATCCATCTGATTCAGTTCCAAATTGGGAGAAAGGCACTGGAGACAAAATGGAGGCTGGAGGCTGATTGGAAAGATGGTTTAATGATGAAGCAGAACCAAATTTATTTATTTATTTATTTATTTATTTATTTATTTATTTATTTATTTATTGTTTGTTTGTATTTATATACCGCCCTTCTCCCGCAGGACTCAGGGCGGTGAACAGCCATGGATAAAACACATAAAAATATAAAATTTAAAAACAGTTTAAAAAGATTACATCAAATTTGGTCCACAATTTAAAAAATACCCCTATTGTAGAACAAATAGGATTAAAATTAAAACAATTAAAAAAATTTAGAGAATTAGGCCAGCCCGGCTTGTTGGAATAGGAACGTCTTTAGGGCGTGGTGGAAGGTACGTAGATCAGGGATCCGCTGTATCTCCAGGGGCAGCTCGTTCCAAAGGGCAGGTGCCCCCACAGAGAAGGCCCTCCCCCTGGGGGCTGCCAGTCAGCATTGTTTGGCTGACGGCACCCTGAGGAGCCCCTCTCTGTGGGAGTGTACTGGTCGGTGGGAGGCTATCGGTGGCAGAAGGTGGTCTCATAGATATCCATCCATCAATGGATCATACTGGGCAACTGATCACATGGAGTTGAGATTGAGCGGTTTTTATACCTTCTCTTGGGCTTTGAACTTGAGCTTCCTGTTCCTGTGCAAGAACATGTATTGTATTGGTGGTTGTCAGATTCCCATGGGGCTATGTAGGGGTCATAGCTGGCTCTATAGGCATACAAATCTTAGGTGTTTGTTTGAGCTAAGTTTGGTTTCAGTCTGGAGGGTGATGCAATGTCTTTAGGAGATTGTGCAATGTAGTGAGCTCTGTGTCTTCTGCTAAATGGTAGTGGGTTAATCCTATTATGTCCTGAAGGGTCATGTGTTAATCCCATCAACCTAGAGCTGAAGGTCTTTTGTTTTGTAGATAGGCTGCCCCAGTCTTTCTCAATGAAGCAACTGAAGGCCAGACAAGGAATAATGGATGGAAATTGAACAAGGAGAGATTCAACCTAGAAATAAGGAGAAATTTTCTGACAGTGAGAACAATCAACCAATGGAACAGCTTTGCCTTCAGAAGTTGTGGGAGCTTCATCACCGGAAGCTTTCAAGAAGAGGTTGGACTGCCATTTGTTGGAAATGGTGCAGGGCCGTGATGGCAAACCTATGGCACACATGCCACAGGTGGCACGCAGAGCGCTCTCTGCAGGCATGCCAGCCATCACCCCAGCCCAGCTCCACCACACATGTGCACGCACCTCCAACCAGCCAGCTAGTCTTCAGGCCTCTGCCGCGCATGCGCAGGGTGCATGCAGGGAACACATGCATGCGCAGGACACATGCATGCGCAGGGGGATGCAGGTTGGTGCAGGTGGCTTTCCAGGCTCAGAACAGGGCGCAGGGGGCCTGTGCCCCGCTTGGGGCCTAGAAAACCTCCTGCACCAACCTGGAAGCCAAAACGGGGCATGGGGGTTGCTCACATTGCATTTTGGGGGTTTGCACACTTGCATGCATTCATGCGCGCTTTGGGCACTCAGCACCAAAAAGGTTAATCATCACTGGAGTCTCCAACTTGGGCAGGGGATTGGATTAGATCACTTACAAGGTCCCTTCCAACTCTGTTAATCTAAAATCTAACCTCCTCTTCTCCTGATTGACCTCTTGACCCCTGGACCCTGAGAATATACTACTTCCAAATATAGTTATTTCTTCCCTTCCCTTTTTTCCCCAAGGCAATAAATCAAAATCCATAACTTTTGAGAGACAAAAGTCCTTCCGTCTCAGTAGATACTAGCTTAAATTTAATATTCTTGTGGTTCAAATATCTTCAGAGAGATTCAGAATGGAGTTCAGAATGGAGACAAGAGTACTGATGCCCTATTTCTTCATTTTAGTTTAGTTTTAATAGTGTCAAAAGGGATTTATATTGATCAGGGCAGCAAGAACTTTTCTTAGACTGTACTAATTAACAAGGACATAGATTTTTTTTTCTCATCCTTCGCTCTCTCATGGAAGAAGCCAACAAATTAACGGTATAGCATGAAGGTCTTTCAAATGAGATTATTTTTCTTCATGATCCCCTCAGTTCCAAATAAGCCGATTTCTGAGCTTTATATACTGCATTATTTCTCTCAGGCATTCTTTGTTTTTTCTCTTCAATTTCACATCTTAATTTCTTTTTTTAAAAAATTGACAAAGAATACCTCAGAGAAATTATGGGGTATAAACAGATACATTTTCACGTAGAAAAAATGGGTTTATCAGAAAGCCCTTAATCTTGACCATTAATTTCCTAAATTCCATGAGAAATATTTATATTGTCTAGATGCAGTGATAAACATATTATGTGTTGTACAGCAACTGCCTTGAAATCATCCTATTTTCTTATAAAAATTTAAAAAGTCTGAATTCTTCAGATTACAGTGTACAGTCATATACACATACCTTATAATATTTCCACAAGATTTGCTAAAACAACAGAACGAAAACGAGCCATTTTTAAATTTCATTAGGGTGGAAGAAGAAATGAGATTTTTTTTATTTAAAAAGTTTTTTATTAAATATACAGTTAAAAACATTGGACATGGCATGACTTTTCTGGTTTAAGCATTTCCATCAAGTTATTACCTTATAACAGATACAATTAATCTTTGATATATAAGATACAATTAATCTTCGATATATAAGTATGTACAGTCTATCACATTTCAAACACATAAATTCTTTTGTCTGTGAAGATTACTTCAATACCAATACTATTCCTACCTCTCACAGAATACTAGCATAAAAATTTTAAAACTCTCAACTTATCAATATTCCTTTATCCCAACATTCCTCCTCCTCTCAAACCATTGATACATTTTATTCCAGATTTCATAATATTCCGTTTCACCCTTATCTTTGAATTCTAAAGTCAGCCTGTCCATTTCAGCACAAGTCAGTATCTTATTTACTATCTCTTCTTGGGGGGGGGGGGGGTTCTCATTACTTTTCCAATTTTACATGAAGGCCAATCTTGCTGCCGTTAGTATATGCAACATTAAATATATTGTTCCTTTATTATATTTATCTTTTGCAATTCCCAGTATAAAAAGTTCTGGCTTTAAATCTATGTTTTGATTTAATATCTCTTCCAGCCATCGTTTTATCTGCTTCCAAAAGTCTCTAGCTTTCGGGCATCCCCACCACATATGGTAAAAAGTTCCTGGCATTGGCTTACATTTCCAACACATCGGAGAGAGGTTTTTGTTCATTTTAGCTAATCTTGTGTGTGGGAGATGCCACCTATAGAACATCTTGTATAATTTTTCTTTATATGTGGTGGCTAAAGTTAATTTTCTATTTCTCTCCCATAATTCCAGCCAATTGTCTAAGTCGATACTGTAACCAAAATTTTTGCTCCAAATTAGCATGGTTTCTTTCACCTGTTCTTCCACCATAGCATGTTCCAGTAAGTATTGGTATATTCTTCTTATCACCTTCTCATTTGATCCTAGTAAAATTTTATCTAGTGCCATAGGTTCTGTCTTTATGTCCCACTCTTTTTTATCTTTCATGTATCGTGATTGGACTTGAAAGTATGCCCATCATTCTAGTTCTATTCCTTCCTCATGCAGGTCTTTCCTAGACTTCAGTCCTCCTCTTTCATTTAGTATATGCTTATAAGTAATTACTCTTGAAATGAGACAATATTTAAGGTGCTTAAGGAATTGGACTATGACCTGGGAGCCTCAGGTACAAATCCACCTCAGGTACAGTCCACACTAAATTATTTAAGGTCAGATACACAATTTATTCCACATATTTGTTTACAAAGATACCAGAGGAAGAAGGGTTAAATGTAGAAAATGCAGGAGGTTAAAAGTAATGACTAAAAGAAAGTGCCCAAAGGCAGATGAGACAGAGAGATAGCTATTTGGATAAACCATCAGGTCACAAAATATGACATTATTCAAGGGAATCACAGTTCTTGGCTGATGTAGTAGTCAGTTCTCTAACTTAATTGTCTGAGTGGGACCGCTTTACTATGGCCTGTACAATACCTCCAGGTTGTGACCTGGAGAGGACCTTCCTGAGATTTCTATGTTGCCTTACCTGAAAAATGAATACTGGCACACAATATTTTCTTTAAAAAAAATATCTCCACATATTTATTTATTTGTTTGTGTGTGTGTGTGTGTGTGTGTGTGTGTGTGTGTATGTATATTTTGCTGCATTATTCAGAAGAGATTGCTCTTCAGAGGAGAATATGAAGAGTTATGAAATCAAATGTATCATCTATGGAGATTCTCAATCATCCAGATCATAGTTGTCCTAAAAATGCTTTTCCAAAGACAACGAGACTTTCTTGGTTTTTTGTCCTTGACAACGTTTTGCTTCTCATTGCTAACAACCAATGATTGAAAAGAATATAAATTCTTCCACTCCCCAGTATTCAGTCAGAACCAAAGAATCTTCTTGGATGACAAGTGAAACCTTTTCAAGGAAAATAACCAAGAAAGTCCAGTTGAAAAAACACTTTTAGGACAATCAAATGTATTCTTTCCGGAATGGAAAACAGAATTTTGCAACATCTCAAGGACTCCCAACTAGACAGGCTTCTCAACCAATGCATGTTTGAGGTAAATAAAAAAAAGAGAATCCACATGCCTATATAGCAATAGCACTTAGACTTATATACCGCTACATAGTGGTTTTACCGCCCTCTCTAAGTTTATTATTGTTTATTGTTTATTGTTTATATTTATATACCGCCCTTCTCCCCGAGGGGACTCAGGGCGGTGAACAGGCACAAATAAAACAGTAAATACAAAAATTAGAAACAAACTAAAACAAATTAAATTCTTTTGGCCCACCAAAGTTAAAAATTAAAAATTAAAATTAATTAAAAATTTTAAAATTTTAAAAAGTTAGGCCAGCCCGGCTTGCTGGAATAAAAATGTCTTCAGGGCTAAAGTAATTTATAGAGTCAGCCTATTGCCCCCAACAATCTGGGTCCTCATTTTATCCACCTCAGAAGGATGGAAAGAGGAGTCAACCTTGAGCCTGGTGAGATTCGATCTGCTGAATGGCAGTCAGCTGAATAGCAGTCAGCTGAAGTAGCCTGCTAACCCTAACCACTATGCCACGTCCCCTCTGCTTGTTTGGCTAATATTCTCAGCTGGATGAAGCACCAATGTCATATCTACATGGGGCTGCCCTTGGCGTGCACTCGGAGGCTCCAACTGTTCCAGAATGTGACCGCACGGGTAGTTATAGGTGCGTTCTGTTACTCCCATATAACACCATTGTTGCGCGAGCTGCACTGGTTACCGGTGGGCCTCCGGATCCGCTTCAAGGTGCTGGTATTAACCTATAAAGCCCTTCGTGGCTTGGGCCTGGGGTATTTGCAGGATCACCTCCTACCGGCCTCCCACTGCCCTGTGCGCTCACATAGGGCTGCCCTCCTCCGGGTCCCCTTGGCTAGACAGTGTCGGCTGAGGGTTCCCAGGATGAGGGCGTTCTCTGTGTTTGCACTGACCCTCTGGAATGGGCTGCCTGTTAAGCTCCGGACGGCCCCTGACCTCCGCACCTTCCGGGCCAAACTAAAGACATGGCTTTTTTATCAACTTCCCTGATCTGTTGTGGGTTTTAACTTGGGTTTTAAATTGTAATCTTGATTTTAAATTTTAAATTTTAAATTTTAAATTTTATTTTTTGATTGTTGGGTTTGTCATTGTTGTGAGCCGCCCCGAGTCCTACGGGAGAAGGGCAGCATATAAATCTGACAAATAAATAATAAGTAAGTAAGTAAGTAAGTAAGTAAGTAAGTAAGTAAGTAAGTAAGTAAATAAATAAATAAATAAATAAATAAATAAATAAATAAACGTTCTGAGCTTGAAACAGCCTCATTTCACATTTGGACCACCCATTCCAAATTTAAGACAAGAGCTTTTTGTTGGACGCTAAACTTTATAAAGTTGAAAAATAGTAAGGTTGCAGAAGGCCGTTTCAAAACCAAGGCAACCATTTCAAATCTGGATTTTTACAAGAATTGCACACCTAAAATCTCTGTCAGGGAAATTTTAAATGGGAATACAAAAGGAGGCTGGTGGCTGGATTTCCAACTGATCCTGTGTCACCTTCCAATATAATACCCAATACCAAAGCCATATGGACTATATTCATATACACATAGTCCTGAACCATACATATCTGAATACAAGTAACTCATTTTCCTAGACTTGAACAACACACTGAATCAGAAATTATCCCCAGTGGCTGGGTTTGCATAACATGCTAGTTTACAAATTGGTGTTGGTGATGGCAGTGATAATAGTGTATTGTGCAAATCTGGTTTAGTCAACAGGCACCATCTAGTCTAAAATACCTCAAGCAGCAAGTGCCTGTGCCTGCCCTTCTTTAAACTGCAGCATAGTAAAAAGCAACCTTATTTGGAGTCTTCCGCCTGAAGTTGTTATTGTACTTGCTTTTAACCGATTCTTCTACCAGAAGAAATATATACTTCTTTTAAAAACCATTTGAGGAGGAAAAGTTCCAGCTGGTAAGCTTTGGCTCTCCCCAGCCACCCTCTCATGCTTCAGTTTATATAGCATCATTCATTTATTGTAGCAATCTACCTGCCCAGGAAGGAGATTGGCCATCCAGGTGCCCATCTGTATTAGTGTGTGGGAATGACCTTAGGGGATAGGAGGGAAAGATGCAGACTGGACAACCAGCATGTAAAAGATATCTCAGCCCACAGAAGGAGGGAAGCATCTCAGAAGGGACCCTCCCTAGTTTTCTGAAGAGTAAAAGGAAAGGAGGGGAGAAATACTTTCAGTCTGACAAGATTCTGCTAATAGAACATTACAATTAAAAAAATGAGCTAGTACTCCTGGTTGTGTTTTTTGTCTGGACTACCTTGCAGGGCTAACAACATCAATACATTTTGACATTATTATGCATTCTAAATATAATTTTCTATCACCATAAGAGTTTATCACTATATAAACTATAGTTAACTCCTATAACTTCTTTTTCCCTTGTGTCATCACTCTGCTGAATCCCTAATTACCACAGTACTTTCTTATATATAAGGATGTTTATCCATGTTGTGTGGCTGTATTACTATTATCCTTTTCATCTTTTCTACTACTACCTTCTCATGCTGGCATCTTATCATTATATTACCAGCCCAGCCCAGCCCAGCTTAGCCCATCCCATCCCATCCCATCCCATTCTACCAAAATCTCTACAAGAAACAACTCTATGAGAAATCTATAGAACAGGAAATGTTCAAAATGTCACCAGATAAGAGGTTGTGACCAACAAAGCATCACAGTTCCAGATTCTCATTGAAATAGCTATTTAAATAAAGAGGGGTACATGAACATTGGCCTACGGAGAATCAGGGAGCTGAGAATCTCCCACTATATGTGGCATCCTGAAACCATTCACATGGTGCCTTTGAAATGGTGTTTGAAGAAAAGAGGGCTGGGAGGTTTTTGTCCCTCCTGTGCCCACTTCTATACAAATGACCTGGTATAATGTTAGGACATAACTTTGCTTAAATAGCTTAAAAGCTTCTGAGTACTTCTGTCCCTCTGTGGACATTGGGTCATTGAAACTACAGCTCATATCCTGTGTATTGCCCTCTATATAGGGACTCATGGACTCATCTTAACACCTTACCTGATTAAATATCTGGGGAACTCTGATCATTTTTATGTAAAACTTCTTGTCAGATCATTATGATTCAGTTTCTCTGAATGTAGCTAAATTTTGTTATACTGTCTGTAAAATTAGGTAGGCTTTGATCACCTATTGATTTCACCATGAAATGTAATATATTATTATGCCTTGTTCTGTTCAGTTTTGCATTATTTTCGATTTTAATTGGGGTTTTATTTGTATAGGGGTTTGGTTTTAAATTGTGGGCCAATGTTTAATTTTGTTTTAATTG
>JANHZT010005497.1:39330-49964 GCA_032468215.1 Stegonotus admiraltiensis
CGGACGGACGGACGGACAGACAGACAAATAGATATTTCTTTACACAGGAATGGCAGTAGAAGTTGGGATAAGAGCTGCTGTAGTTTCTGATACCTTTTGATGCCACAAAAAAGCAAAAAAAGAAAAAGAAAGATGTTTTTGAGGTTTAATGCATTTTCTCTGCTGTGACACTGGGCATCAACTCCTGGTCCAAGTTGATCTCTGTGGAAAAGCAAAATATTTAAAATAAAGGGAAAATTAGGAATCCCTAAAATGTCTTTATAACTGTGCTGGATCATCCTTCTTTCTTTCTTTCTTTCTCTAAAAAGAATAAGAGGAAGGGAGGAAATGGAGAAAAGTTCTCAATGGAACAGGCAATTGACCTGAATTACAGAAACATGTTAAACTGAAGCTTTTTGAACTTCAATTATGATGTTGAATTTCAGTGATGAAAAAGAAGCACCTACGACTGACAGGTGGATTATAAAAGTGAAACTCTTGTGATTGACAAAAGGAAGTTCTGATAAATCAGAGGCCATAAGAGTAGCGAACATTGGCTGCATGCCACTAAATGACATTCTTTTATCTATTTATTTCTCGTTTTCTCCATGAGATGAAGGTGGCATATCTAGCTCTCTTAATTTTCCCTTGGGAACTACAATAAACTTGGGAAAGAACTTTGGCTAAGGAAGATCTTAACGGCCCAAAATCAGTGAGCTTCCATGGCTCAGGATAAATTTTAATTTGGTTCTTCGTAATTCTAGTTCAATATCTTGCCCATTAACCACATTAACTATCAATTGTTTGTTGATAGCCAGAAAAGCTTCTTGGTGCTCTCTGAGCTTGATTGTTTTCTTGCAGCATGTGGGCTGGATGCATCACGCACTGGCCACACCCATGCCTAGTTTAGCGAAGGGGGAAAAAGCTGTGATATGTCACCTGATGATGCCGTGACGGTGCGAGTTTGACACCCCTGCCCTTCATTGTTGTTTTTGTTGTTGTTAGTTGCAAAGTTGTGTCCGACCCATTGCGACCCCATGGACAACGTTCCTCCAGGCCTTCCTGTCCTCTACCATCCTCTGGAGTCCGTTTAAGCTATACTGTTTGAAATCTATCCAGTCCCCCTTAAATTGTCACAGATTATAGCCTCAATTCATAGACAGTATGGGAATAACTGCAGGAGCTAGGAAAACGTCTCTGTAAGCTACAACCTTGCTAACTTTTATACAGAGTTGAATTATTCACTAAGTACAGAAACTTCATCTATGGCTAAACATACAAATACTTGTCAAGTCTTTAAGATGTAAAAACTTGACTTTTTGAAAAAGATGTAAAAAAGTAGAATATCATCCCAGGGAATGATCGCAGGGAAAATATCAAGAGCATCAACTATCAATTAATGATTAATGATTATCCATCTAACATCAAAAATGTCATCAAAAAAGCACAACAAAGAACGTTCTTTCTGCGCCAACTCAGAAAGCTCAAACTGTCCAAGGAGCTGCTGATCCAGTTCTAAAGAGGAATTATTGAGTCTGTCATCTGCACCTCTATAACTGTCTGGTTTGGCTCTGCAACCCAACAAGACAGACACAGACTTCAGAGGATGATTAGAACTGCAGAAAAAACAATTACTACCAACCTGCCTTCCATTGAGGATCTGTATACTGCACAAGTCAAAAAGAGGGATGTGAAAATATTTACAGACCCCTCGCATCCTGGACATAAACTGTTTCTACTCCTACCCTTAAAACGATGCTATAGAGCACTGCACACCAGAACAACTAGACACAAGAACAGTTTCCCCCCGAACGCCATTACTCTGCTAAACAAATAATTCTCTCAACACTGTCAAACTATTCACTAAGTCTGCATTATTATTAACCTTCTCATCATTCCTATCACCCATCTCCTCCCACTTATGATGGTATGACTGTAACCTTGTTGCTAGTATCCTTACGATTTATATTGACTGTTTCCTAATATTATTTAATTGCTTATCTGTTCCCTATGACTATCATTAAGTGTTGTACCTTATGATTCTTGACGAATATATCTTTTATTTTATGTACACCGAGAGCATATGCACCAAGATAAATTCCTTGTGTGTCCAATCACACTTGGCCAATAAAGAATTCTGTTCTGTTCTGTCCTGTCCTGTCCTGTCCTGTCCTGTCCTGTCCTGTCCTGTCCTGTCCTGTCCTGTCCTGTCCTATCCTATCCTATCCTATCCTATCTACAATCACATGGCAACTTCTGAATATCACCTTACTGTCTTACATTCAATCTGAGATTATAAAAGCCAGCTTTATGTAAAGCCAACTAAATATATTTTAGCCAGTGTCCAATGCTAGACTACACAGTGGCAGATTCTGGGATACAATTAAAAAGAACATTTAGGCCATCATATCTGTCTGCCTGTCCAGTGCAGGAATTCAAGTTAAAGGCACCCAAACAGAGAGCATCAATCTTTAATTTGAACAGTTTCAATAAAAGGGGTTGACTACCTCTCTGAGTAATTGATTCCTTGGTCAAATTGCTCTGTTAGGAAGTTTGTTTTCTGATATTTAATTGGGATCTGCTT
This sequence comes from Stegonotus admiraltiensis, assembly GCA_032468215.1. Lineage (NCBI taxonomy): Eukaryota > Metazoa > Chordata > Lepidosauria > Squamata > Colubridae > Stegonotus > Stegonotus admiraltiensis. Next base: position 41,894 of record JANHZT010005497.1, read on the forward strand.
TCTGATATGTTGCATTCTTATTTTGTGTCCTGACCTTTTAGAGCAATATGGAACAAACCTGAACTTCTAAGATTTTAATTCAGGGAGTTGTTGAGCAGTCTAATTTCCCCCTTCCTTTTCTCTTTTTAAAGCTACAGATGTCCAGCTCCTTCAGTTGTTCATCTCTTGCCCTAGAAATTGTACCAGTGGCTATCAAACAAAGCAATATCCAAATTGAAACAAATTAACAAAGTACATTGAAACATATGGCAGGAAGATAAATTTATTTATTTGTTTAGGATATGGCATACAGTGTCAGGGAAATCTACTTTTTCTTTTTTATTATTAGCTTGTAATATAAGATGCAGAAATGCAACAGCAAGTAGTAGGAAACAAAAATCAAAGTTTTATTTTTTTTCCACTTCAAGCACAAAGTCCGGAAGCAGTTTCCAAGTAGAAACAAAAATACTTATATATTTGATCTTTTATATGATCAAAACAGTCAGTTTAGCCATCTCTGCTAAAGATGGTACTAGACACAATGCAGTCCTGGCAGCTTTATTCATTCTGTTCAGCACTTGCCTGCCTATCCTTGGTACACCATAGGGGGCAAACTAGCTTCCGTTCTCCACACATACAAACATAGCTAGCTTTTTCCCACCCAAGTGGTACTGTTGTGACCTAGGCTTCCTGAGTCATTAAAACACACAAGTAGTCCCAAAAACCTCTTATTGCAACAGCTGTGAATTACGTTCATTCATAGCTGAGTCCCAATTAGTTGCAAAAAATCCTCCAGGAGAAGTCCTTCGGGATAATCATCAACCTTTATCTCCCTTGACACTCTGCCAAGACCTTAACAAAGCCACACGGATTCCAGAATCAAACTGAGATGCTGACTGGGAACAGAATTAACAACTCATTTAGGCCTTATGGGAGGGGCCAATTATCTCCAGACCTTACTCCCGAGTCATCCCTTTCATTTTAACTGTTCGTGCCTTCTGGCAGCTCTGCGCATGCATGCACTAGGAACAGGCTTCTCCTGTTCCTCTGCCTCTCTGCTGTCCAACTCTGGAGTGCATCACTCCCTGATGGCCCTGGCCCCATCTCTGCCTCCAACGCAGAGCCCTTGTCCAGGCCTTCCCCAGACTCCAGGACTGGCCCATGTTCCTCCCCAGCCTCCTCACTGTCCGACTCCGCTGCCAGCTCTGCAGGCTGCTGGCAGACCACAACAGGTACCCATTTATCTACTTGCAATATTGCATGCTTTCAAAACTGGACAGGCATTTGTCAGAAATGGTGTAGGATCTCCTGCTTGGGTGGGAGGTTGTCCTAGAAGACATACAAGGTCCCTTCCAACTCTGTTAATCTGTTAAACCTGTTATAGTGATGGCCTCTTTCAGTCATACAAGCCAAGCAAATATCAAATACAAAAGTGCTGAATCAAGGAGTCTCCTCATGTAATCTCAGAAAATGGTCATATTTATTTATTTACAGTGATTTATTCAAATTAGAGGCTGCCTGACTCTCCAACAGCGCTGGGCAGGCAGGTTGATAGTTTGTTTATTTGTTTGTTTGTTTATTTATTTTATTCGTCAAGCATGTATAAGATAACAGATATAAGTATAAACACGATTATGAATACAATTAGGAAATTGACTATTCAACACCACCAACAATGCTGCTACCATACAAAGAGACCTTGACTATGTGTCAGAACGGTCAAACAATTGGCAACTCCAAATCTCAACCAACAAATGTTCTGTCTTACACATTGGCAAAAAAAAAATCAGAACACAAAATACAAGCTGGAGGGATACGACCTAACAGACGACCCTCACTCTGTCAGGGACTTTGGGGTACTCATCTCAAACGATCTAAGTGCCAGAACTCACTGTAACAGCATTGCCAAAAAGGCATTAATCTAATCTTGCAAAGCTTCTTCTCCGGTAATATTGTACTGCAAACTAGGGCATACAAAAGCTTTGCTAGACCAATTCTTGAATACAGCTCGTCTGTCTGGAACTCACACTGCATATTGGACATTAATACAATTGAGTGAGTCCAGAGATATTTCATGAGAAGAGTCCTCCACTCCTCTGCTCACAATAGAATACCTTATGCCAAGTTCATATAAACACAGAGTCTGGAAGGCTTGTTGCTGAAACAATCAATAAAGCACTGGTAGCTGCTTTCACAAAATATACACAGCTTGTTTAGTTTTGAGTTTCAGTAGCGTGTTTGTGTTTGTGATGTAGCATATTGTACACATTTAGAACTTACAGTTATTTCATGATTCCTCCAGTAAGCAGATTATTTCCATAACTGTAATGAAAGGGTTATGGAGAAAATGTTGGTCCCAACTCTTTCACCAGAAGTCTATGGAGATTCTCAGTCATCCAGGTCATGGTTGCCCCAAAGGTGCTTTTTCAAGAGGCAACTGGACTTTCGGGTTTTTCTTTGAAAACCTTCTTCAAAAAGAAGAAAAAAGAAGCTTCTTGGATGAGAAGCAAAACATCTTCATAGAAAAACCCAAAAGTCCAGTTGCCTCTTGAAAAAAAGCACCTTTGGGTTTCACTAGAAGTTTATGTCAAAAATCAGATGAACTGAGTTTATGTATAAATTAAACTATGGCTTCTTGTGGTTGTCTTTTGCTGTGCTGAGAGGAAGTCAGCTTATGCCTAGATGAGTTGTGCAATGAAAGCTTCACAGAGAAAACCCAATTTGAAAGAATCTTAAGGATGAAAATATCATATTCCAGATGTCAGAATCTAATACAGATTAATTTCTAATCTAATGCATTTCTCTATACGGAGAAAATCTTGCTTACTCCTTTTCAGCCCTTGCATTTTAATTCTAGTTTCAGCTATAATAGCAATTCATTCCTTGAATGTTGACTGGTGTATTTTCTGTTCTCCAGAGCCCTCTTGTTTTCTATTGTTATTTTGTGCAAGTCCAATTCTTCATTGACCAAGTTAGGCACACATTTTCTGAGAAAGGGCTGTTTTATCTGTTTCATTTTTACCCAATTATTTCAACTTACCACTGCAAGCTTAGTCTAGTCCCTGTGTTTACACACTTGGCAGAACAAGTAGTTTGAACAAATATTCATATGCGGTTTCATGCGTTCTTATTATTCCTAGTAGGCACACTTTTTGCCAGCAAATTATCCTTAGTAAAATGTGTTTTGTTGATACTAGAATGGATATTCTCAAATTCCAAAATTAGTTGCCATGTTCTACAAAATATGGCTTTCAGGTTGCATGCATATTCCTGATGCTTCTGTATATCTCTGTTGATCCAAAATGAGTATATTCATGTAACTATTCTAATTCTTGGTTGTTGTTTTTTAAATTCATCCTTAGGTTAGGGGGGAAAAAAACAGTTTCTAAACTATTTTCACTCCTATTCAAGTTTTAGTATTAGTATTTAGTATTTAGCATTTATTGAATTTATATACCGCCCTTCTCCCGAAGGACTCAGGGCGGTGAATAGCCAGCAAGTAAAAACATGTAATACAAAATTTAAGAACAGTTAAAATAGAATTAAATTAATTTGGCCCAAGTATTAAAACCCCAAATTAAAGCCAATGTAAAATATATAATAAAATCAATTGTTTAAGCCAGCCCCGCGCGAGGAAATAGAAAAGTCTTAAGGGCATGGCGAAAGGTCCGGAGATCGGGAAGCTGATGTATCCCTGGAGGCAGCTCATTCCAGAGGGCGGGAGCCCCCACAGAGAAGGGTCTCCCCCTGGGGGTCGCCAGTCGACATTGTCTAATCGACAGCACCCTGAGGAGGCCCTCTCTATGGGAGCGCACCGGTCAATGGGAGGCTATTGGTGGCAGAAGGCGGCCTCGTAAGTAACCCGGTCCAATGCCATAGAGCGCTTTAAAGCTTTAATGCAATCAAAATAAATATATTAAATAGTTACAAATTCTACTCTGCCCCCACCCATTTGTACTTTCGCTTTGCAATGAAATTCTTAAATAAATAAATGAATTTTAGTCAACAGCACTCATATCAGTCAATTTATGTGCTGGTGTTTTTAATCAAGTTCAAAACAGACATAATCTGTAGTTTGGCTTCACCCCATGAAGTGTTTTCTTTTGTTAAATTGTTGTTCAAAGATGATTGGAGGGGGGAAATGCATATTAAAACATCCAGTCTTGAAGTTCCCTTAGTGTAGTGCATGTCAGGATACAGAAAGACTCAAGAATAAATTTTCCATGTCAAATATTTCATCCTATTTTCTGGAAGTTGCTTTGCAAACTCAGCATGGCCCAGATATTAGTTTATTGAATGCAGACAAGTCAGAGGCCAAATACTGTCAGAAGATCTTCATACTACAGAGAATATAGGAATCAAGTCATGTTTAAATATATATGCTCCGGGGTTCAAATCTGAACCCTTTTGGAATCAAGGGATATTTGATTATATTCCTCCCAGCATTGAAAATAAGAAACATTTGCTCAACGTTTACCTTATAGTTTTGTTCAGCCTGAGAATCTATGAGACTTATTTCACCCAATGATAAAGATGGCTACCAGTGGTTTGCCAAGCATTTTGCAAGGGAAGTTGGCCCGCTTCCAAAAAGCAGCCTTCTTATCCATGAATTAAAAGTGCAGTTCAAAGAAAGGTAGACTGATGAGCCACAGTGGTGCAGTGGTTAGAGTGCAGTACTGCAGGCTACTTCTGCTGACTGCCGGTTGCCTGCAATTTGGCAGTCAATTCTCACCAGGCTCAAGGTTGACTCAGCCTTCCAGCCTTCCAAGGTGGGTAAAATGAGGACCCAGATTGTTGGGGGTAATTATGCTGACTCTTTAAAACTGCTTAGAGAGGGCTGTAAAGCACTGTGAAGCGGTATATAGATCTAAGTGTTAAAAGTGCTAAAAAGATTACAGGTAGTCCTTAATTTATAATCATCAGTTGAAAGTTACAACAGCACTGAAAAAGTGACATGATCATTTTTCACACCACTGTTGCAGCATCCCCATGATCATGTGATCAAAATTTGGAAGCTTGGCATCTGGCTCCTATCTATGATGGTTGCACTGTCCTGGAGTCCTGTAATGGTCTTTTGCAACCTTCTGACAAGTAAAGTCATTGAGAAAGCCAGCTTCACTTTACCACAGTGTTACTAACCGAACAACACTTAATGGCGGCAAGAAAGGTTGTAAAATGGCACAACAATCACTTAACAGCTGTCTCAGCAACAGAAATTTTGGGCTCAATTGTGGTCGTAAGTAATTGTGTTACTACCTACACAGCTGTTTGAATATGTAGCTATAAAATCTCATTTTGTAGGTAAAGTTACTCAGAGTTGGTCTCCTGTTGCTTTGAGGTCCTATCCTAATACACATTATTTATCTAAGAATACTGAGATTTCTTTGCTTATATATTTTCATCCTTCAGAACATTGGTTCTCACTTTTCTAGCTTAAGCCTTACGGTACGTCTCAATACGTCTATGCATTTAAAATTTACATGCTTGCCCCTCCCAATATCTCATGTAATTCTTGCTCCCTTCTATGCAAGCATTCGATGTAATTCAGAAGTCTTCTCCAGCAATAAACAGAACCAAATCAATATGCCTCCAAAGACTTTTTCTTCTTCTTGTGCCATATCCATCATTGGATGTTGGCGATCCTATTTTTATCAACAGCTGCACGATAAAGTCCTGTTGAGTTTTGTCCAAAGCAGTCCCTTAGATTTTGAAGCCATGATGTTCTTCTTCTGCCTGGACCTTCAATCTTTTCTTGGAGGATTAAGTGAAGTATGCCATATTTTTCCAGGTGTCGCATCACATGTCCAAAATATTCTAATTTTTGATTTTTTTATAATTTTGATGATTTCCCTTGGCTTTCCCAGGGAGCTTATCACCTCCTCATTTCTCCTCATTTTGTCAACCCAACTGAAAAGACTATATTACTGAATTTGATATTTTAAAGTCAGCATGAAAAGCTACTACAATGCCTCTCCCTCTCTCCTCTTTCCCTCTCTCCTCTTTCCCTCCCTCCCTCCCTCCCTCCCTCTCTGTCTCTGCAAAAGACTCTTGATATTGTTGTCATAAATAAATTAGCACTGAGATAGAATCTATTGCAGCATGAAGTCTTATTTAATCAAGTGATAGTTCGGTGATTTTTTTTTAATCGCCTTATTTAGTGTAATTGCATTAAATGCCAGCCTAACTTCTGTCAATAGGAGAAAGAAAGAGCGAGAAGGTGCAACATTACCAATTAAGCAAGCAACTAGTAAACAGTCTAATCAAAAGAAAAACAATAATTGGTAGGACAGTTTCATTACAAGAAAGGAAAAAGCAAATAAGGATTAAATCTACCATATTCCTAGGAAACTGTGGATCAGTTAATATTTCTAATCAGAGTTGAGCAAATGATTAGTTGTAAGCAATTCATCCAAGAAGCTTTCTGGAATCCTCTTTAAAATATCTTTTCCCAAGAATAATTTAAAAAAAAAACCCAACATTCTGCATCTGCAGCTTATTCTTTTTCTCTTGCAACTCATTATGACTCTTATGATCTCTCTGCTTTTTCTCAGTCCATCTCTCCTTAAAGAACAATCAGTCTCAATAAATACAGCAGGTTTGCATTTTAAAAAGTAAGCCAAAAATATGGCGATAATTGTCACTGTTGTATGTACTTAGGTTTCATTATAGGCTGAGTTAATGTAAATTGGGAAGGAGTATTAGAGGATTATGCCAAAATGTAATTATATAACAACACATATCACAAATGTGATTATATCACAACACACACACACACACACACACACACACACACACACACACACGAGGATTTGAATCTGCTGCAACAAGTCTTGTTTAAAATAACTTTAGTGAGGTTTATCACAATGAATTCTTCCTTATTTTTGAAAACTAGCCCACTGGATACAAAATCCACTGACAAACAAAAGCAAATAAAGATGTCCCGGGATAATGTTGCAGGATCCGATTTAGGTCTGTCACCAGACTAGAAGTTTTGTCTTCTGAGTTTTTGGACTCATCCTGGTGGCCTGTTTCCCATGACTGAAGGCTGTCAGTCAACAGGAGTGCTCTTTTACCACTAGCTTTTCAGGTACTTAGGAGCTGATGACTTGGCAGCACAAGGAAATAACAGCCAAAGACTTAGTGGCTGGCCATCAACCCCCCCTCCCCCAATCAACTAATAAGCCACACCCAGTCAGGCACCACATAAATACAATGCATAGAATAGCCCAAAGCACACTTTCCAGTAGAGAGAATTTCTCTGAGGATGGGTTCCAGCACAAGTCCGAAAGCTCAGAAGGCTAAATCTCTGGTCCCGTTGACCGACCCAGATTGGATCCTGCAACAAAATCCACTGGTGGTAGACAGCATTAGGTGGGCTTATTCATGTGACCAGGTTGCCCCAGCACAATTACCATTATTTATTAAGAACAGTAATGTACAACATTATTCTGTATTTGCCCCCAGCTCGCCTCCTCCTGTCTTTTCCTATTCTACATCAAAAGGAGCTTTTTCTTCAAGTTGTGCCAGCTCTCTTGTTCACCTGCTATGCTTCATGTCACTGTTGGCTTCAGTTGACTTCTGTGTGATATGGAAGAGATGATCTCCCCCTTTTAATCACTGTGTGTTCCATTTCATCCTGGACTGCTGGACCAGTGAAATACTGCCTCTCCCTTTTATATTTGTTTACTGGTGAACCTCTGAAATGATAGACTTCCTTCAAATTTCCTTTAAACCAAGTGAAATTAATTAAATTTTTGCCTGCATCCCCTTCTCTCCCCAATAATAGGAGTAATGATTTCCTTCCTTACATATTTCTTGATCCAGAAGAGAAGGTGTTAAGTATAAGGGAGAAACAATGGAAGAAGAATTTCTCAACAGTGGAAATCACAAGTTCTCAAAGACCCTTCCACCGAAAGGAATAGAATAGAATAACAGAGTTGGAAGGGACCTTGGAGGTCTTCTAGTCCAACCCTACACCACTTCAGATAAATGGTTATCCAACATCTTCTTAAAATTTTCAGTGTTGGAGCATTCACAACTTCTGCAGGCAAGTTGTTCCACTGATTAATTGTTCTAACTGTCAGGAAATTTC